>VZUA01027036.1:8077-18837 GCA_013401035.1 Horornis vulcanius | reverse complement strand
CATTGCTGCCATAATAAAGAGTAGGCATGCGTTTGCATTCCTGTTAATTCCACTAATTAAAATGACACAGTATTTTCAATTTACTGCTGATGAGGGCTTATTTTCCTAGCCAAAGATTCTTATCAGCATTGTGACATCACACTTTTCTATGTGACTCAGTCCTTGGGCACTTGCCTCCTGATTGTGCCATTGTGAACAGGCACAGGAACAGCATCAGAACACAAGTGGTGTGGGATGGCCACCCACAGCAGGGAGATTAAAATCTGGCCAAGAGAAATATTGCAGCCAAGCATGTTTGATAAAACCTTTATGAAGCCTGTATATATACAGGCATGTCTTGGTTATTAATTTATTTTTTATTCTCTAGATTATAGTTCCAATAATTTATTACTGTCATTTTTTTTCAAGCACCTTTATGGAATCATAATCTGACACGTGGTGAACAGCAGTTTTTCCTTCAAGCAGGTTCTTATTGAGGTGCCTTAAAATTCAGCAGGTTGTAACATATCTTTATCTGCAAGTTGCCATTTGCAGAAAGCCATTAAGGATAATCTTACAAAATGTAAGATCATGTGATGTTGTTGCTGGGGCACTGTATCATATTACAATCGGAGCTTCACCACCTTTTCTTTTTGCAGTGAAGCAAAGTACAGCAGCAGCAGGGCTGCATAATTAATCATTTAGGCATTTAAAAAGAGCACTTTCAGTCATGTCGCTCCCAGCTGAGAAGGGGAGGTGTGCCCCGTATGGGAACTATATTTGCCACACGTTTCAGGGAGGTAGGTTGTGGTGGCTGGTGTGGAAGTGAGCAGCAGTGTGTGTTGTACTGAGGCTGTGTGTGCATACACATGCATTGGAAATGCCCTGGAAATGCATGTGAGAACATGCACTTGCACGTGTTACACCCTGTGTAAAAGGTTAAATAAGGCCCTGTAGCTCTGTTGCCTGAGTAGCTCCTCGGTCTTCCTGCTGCATAAGGGTTCTGGGCTTCGTCACTTGCAATGTCTTCTGACTTTCTGAACCGAGCTTGCCTGTTTCAGTCACCAACATGATGAGGGGTGTGGGGTATTTGGGATGTTTTCAGGAAGATGTTTCTTGGTTCCTACTTGGTTCCTGTTTCCATTGTTTTAACTCATTTCGTTCAGAGCCTTGCCATATATTGTGCCAACTGGTCTATCCATGCCAGTTTCCTGCCTTAGGAGCCCAGGAAGTGCTCCATAAATACATGGAAACAAAAGTAGTAACTATAGTTAAAACTGTAACTCCAATAGCTGAAGAGCATCCTGGTCCTTGGGTAAAAAGAGGGGATTCCTTTGGCCAAGGGTAAAACCTGTGCTGTGTCTTTGGCCTCAAGCTCCCATGGATGTGTCCGTGCCTCTCATTGATTTCTCCCTGCCTTGGGTAGCGTTTGAAATGGAGATAAATCACCCTTTCCATTCTCTCTGGTGTGCGGCATAGCTGAAAAAATTAAACAGGACAAGGGTTTCAAATACAGTGCCCATGGGCTTGCTGTACAACGCAGCGTGAATGCAAACACTGGTATTGCTTCTGTCCTGTGGCACTGGAAATGCAGCTGGCCTTTGGAGAAAAACTCACTACACACCATGTCACAGTATGGTTATAAATTTTAATATAGGACAAGCAAATTTGCTCTCTACTTGAGTGGCAGGGATTTAACCAGAGCTGAACATCTATGCCTGTAGGTAGTAGCTAGGCTAAAGAATTGTTTTTCTTGGCACATAAATAGATCAAGATAAGAAAAAGGGCAAGCAAGCCTACGTGAAGGAGTCTAAACAGTTCAGCATCTCAAAATTATTAAAGAAGAAAAGTACAGCCTTCGGGCAGAATTTGTTTTTCCATGTATTTTCTAAAATACTTCAGTGAAGAGGATGATTAAACCTGTTACATGGCAGTGTGGGAGGGAGGATGTTATTTATGAAATTGTCAGTTCGGGAAATAAAACTGCCAAGGACATGCCAGACTTCATTTGATGGACAAGTCAACCCTGCTATGAGGCTCTTTACAAAATGTCAGAGAAGCTGGGATGCAATTTGTGACAAGAGCTCCCGAGGAAAGGTGGAGGCTGATACGGTTTTGAGTAGGAGAATTGCAGGGTTCTGAAATCTCCATGTGAGAACCAGCAGCACTAAACTTGTGATCTTTGCTGAAACATGTTTTTACCTGCTCTTTTAAAAGTTCTTCCAAGAAGCTTTTGTTTAGGTCCCTCAGTGAGCTGCCAGCTTTCTCAAGATTGCTGACCCCTCAGCTGCTCTGCTGAACTCAATTCATCAAACAGTTTCACCACTGAGCCCACATTGATTTCAGTCCTGATCTGCATTTATATGTGGCTGTGCTTCCCCTGCCCTCCCAAGATCTGCTTTTGCTGCTGCCTGAATTAGCTTCCATGCATTTACTGTTTCAGGCAGCTGGGCAGACCGATCCCCTCTTCATGATGCTGCCTTCCAGGGACGCCTTCTCTCTCTGAAAACCTTGATTGCACAGGTAAAAGCCCACAGGTAAAGAAAAGGCTGGGAAACAGGGTGGCTTTACATGAATTGCATTTATGAGCTGGTGAGCTGGTAATAGACTGCAACAGGGCATTAAAAAATGGAATAATATATCATCACAAACACCTCTGGGCATGCATAAGTTTGCTCAGTTAGGAAGCTGGGGACAAGCCTGGGACAAAGACTATCACAGCTTGCGGCTTGCTATGTAATAAACAATGATCCTTGTGCTCTTTCTTAATGATGAACCATGCAACTAGGCTTGAGAATAGGGACTATAAATATATATATGTAGGTTATTAAAAAAAACCCCAAATCAGTAAACAGCTGTACAAGTGCATCTTGCCTTTTATAAAATCAACCTGAAACCCTCTGTTCCAAAAGGAACTGAGAGTTCAGGCAAAAGGAAGAGGAGAGAATACATGAGAAGGAAAAGAAGCTGGATATGAAAAGAGACAGGTTATGGTTCTTTGTGCTCTGCCAGTCATCTTCCCTACCACCTTTGTTAAACTCAATGTCTTCATTTAGCACAAATAGGTAACTGTCCCCCTCTCCTTCTTGCCCCCAAGGCAACTGCAAGGAAATTAATTCCCTGAGTGTAAAGCTTTTGACTTGGCTATCAGACTTTTTATTGTCAAGGTAATTTTTACCAGAGGCCATAGCTCTAATGGACAACATCCTCAAGGAGTGGAGCTGCCAGTGTGAAAGCCTCCTCTCCAGACATCTCTTGAGAAATAGCTGCTGCTAAAAAAGGATGCTGTTTACAGACACTATTTGCCCTTCCATTTTCTGATCCCTCTTTCCTTCACCTGCTGACATAAAGTGATTTTTATGGAAAAGGAAGTGATGGAGGTTAGAGATAAAAAGAAAGAGGCTTTATTCATTTAGGGATTTGATAGTTTTCTAACCCTTCTATCTCCATTTATGCTGACCTTACACCACTTGCTTCGTGGAGCACCCATTGTTGTGGTTATATCATTTAGTTAATCCACCCTTTCTCCTTTTCCTGAAGACATTTAATTTAGGGAGTAAAAGATGAAGGTTTTTGCTGATGAAAAGAGATCAAGGCAGCAATATCTGTAGAGCCTGAATTGGAGCTGAGTCACCACAGATTGATAAATGTAGGGATGAAGCTGTGCATGGAGCAGCCTAATCATTGCTCATTGCTTCAATATAATTATACCACTAGCCTGAAATGAAGTATGGGACTGTACTTGAGTATCTGTGGGACACTCAGAAGTCTCCACTGCAGCACCATAGCCTTTAAGAAAGCCACTGGAGCTCTGGGTGCACAGGGAATGGCTGGACATAGGGAGAAGATACGGTGCTGGAGATTTCAAATGGCTCAAGAACTCACCAATGCCTGTTTCAACGCCTGAATAAAGAGTTTAATTTTTCATGTACATTGAAAACAAGGGTTATTATGAGTGATATTTGGCAAACAGCCATTGTAAGATCTACAACTTATTCTCCATTTTGTAATGGAAGGAATTGCTGGTTTTCTCAAGATACCAGCGCTTATTCTTCACTTGATATGACTTTTATTTGTTAAATCTATATATATATACATGTATATATGAATAATGATTGAGAATAGGTCTCCTTATTAGGAGTCTCTAGAAGAAATTAATCTTGAAGGAATGTGCTGATCACGAAGTATGAAACAACCATGCAATTAGAAAATAGAATAATGTCTATTTTTTGAAGGTTTTATCTATTCCCCTAGAATCACTGTAATGCATGTGAAATTTTACCAACAACTTTTGCATTAATAATATTTTCACATGGCTGAAAAGGATTTTTTTCCTAACATATAATGCTTAGCTTGAAGTGTTTACGGTGCTTTTAATACTCACAGCCTCAGGACTGCTGACTTTTTTGCTGCATGAGGCTGCACCCAGGCAGCCCTTTCTGCTCCTTGCATTGGGTACTGTGTACCGAAAAGTGCATTGCTGCCATCTTGTGAGCTGCCCTGTCTATAGCACACCAGGCAGACACCAACTGTGCTTCAAAATATGGCATCAAGTGGAAAACTGAGCTCCTTCCAGGCCTGTTCTCACACATGGTTGTAAAATTACCAGGAGACTTAGTTGCATTTAGAGTAAAACACATATGACAACTGCTTTCTCCTTTGTGAATATGTCTGGTTTTTCTTTGTGCAGGAATAGATATGCAACTGTCAGTTAGGGAAATGCCTGAAATAAGCATGTGTAAATCACTGTTCTTTCTTCCAGTGTAAAACATTACCTGCATGGTCAGATAAGAGGAACTGGTTTGTGGGTGGGATTTGACTCATGTCTCCTATAGGTTTAAACACACTTGGGTACCCCACGTAGTGAATGAAAGAACTTTTAGGATACAGTTCGCCTGCCCTACTGGAAACAGCTGCTTTAGCATGGGATGAATCATATCCTAGGGAATCCTGTTTCTCCCCACTAAAGGAGCTGCCAGCTCCAGCTGAGCTGCAGATACCTGTGCCAGAAGCATCCTCATTCAGGGAGGTGAATCCCTCTAGACATAGCTCCTGGTGCAGGACTTAATAAGGAAGGGAATGCCGCCCTTATAAGTTAAAGAAATGTGATGTCTTTGCTGCAATTGACAGTGCGTCATCAAGATCTAGAAACAGAAGGCACAGCTTGTAATTGCTCCCTCTTTAACCCCACCACCAGCTCTGGCTTGTGGGGACAAGAACTGAATCACTGAGCAGCACCAAGCCAAACTGAGCCCTTTCCCTGGACACACACCACTGACACGACTCTCCCTGCCACGGGCACCTCCAGCAGCCCTGCAGGAGCTGTGGCTCAGGCAGGGCTCTCCCCTCACACCCTTGCAGGGTTTCAACGTGAACCTGGTGACCACGGACCGCGTGTCGGCTCTCCACGAGGCCTGCCTGGGCGGCCACGTCGCCTGCGCCAAGGTGCTGCTGGAGAACGGCGCCCAGGTGAGTCCTGGGGGTGCCAGGGGACACGGGCACCTGGGGATGGATGCTACCCCATCACTGGGGACGTTGGAGCTGCTGTCCGTGCGGCAGGGCCAAGGTGCAGGTGGGCATCTCGGACGGAAATGTGGAAAAACATAACAGTGTTCTGTTTCCCCGGGAGATAGATTTGTATCCCCCCGTATCATCCCATTATTCTCTTTTGTTTTCCCTTCTGTCCCTGAAACGTAGTCACAATTGATGGAAAATGAATGAAATATGCTAAGTGAAATAACCTTGAAGAAAGTAATTCACACCTTTACCCTGCCCCTCCCCCCTCAGCAATGTTCCCTGGAATTACATCTGGTTTTCTGTGGGAAGGTTTGGGAGTCTCATGTAAGTAAAAATGGACATGCTTGAAGCAATGAAACATTTTATCTGCTAATAAAATAACAATTCCCACAGCTGGACCTTAGGCAGGGTACATGTTCACTATAAAGATTGAGGAATGAATGAAATAGATAAGAATATTTTTATGCTAGCTGGGTTTTCAAGTAAAATGTATATGGCAAGAAACCAAGCAGCACCAAAACAGTCAAGAGACCTCCAGTGCTGCCAGCAGCTCCAGCCACACCTGCCTGATGACACTGGGAGGAGGTGAGGGCAGTGGAAATTTTACAAATTGGCAAGTGCTTGCATAATCCATTGCTCTTCTACAGCGTGCCACAGAATTAGACATGCAGATTTGCTTCATAAATTCGCCCTGAGGGCTTACTATGTAGTTAAACATAGCATGAATAGGGATATGGTGTGATTCTTGGAGTGTCCTGAGCAAGGCCAGGAGTTGGACTCTATGATCCCAATGGGTCCCTTCCAACTCAGCATATTCTGTGATCTACAGCTCTGCTGTCCCAATGGAGAATGGAAATAGTGGTTCTTGCCAGGTGTTTACAGTAGAAGCTGGGGAAGAAAATTTCTGTCTTGCATAGACACACATGCGTATGAACTCCTTCAAGCTCCTTTTCTGTTTGGGATTATGTTTCTATGCAAAGTTTTCTTGCTGGAAATGTGTTTTCAGGTGAAAGTATTAAACAGAAAGTAAACATTTTAATTTAAAGAGCAAAGCCATTTTCATCTGAGGGTGCTCCACCTTGAGGCTGGTGCAGAGTAAACAATCTTGAAGATACTCGACTTCTTCCCATTAAAAAAAAAGAATAAAAAAATTGCATTTTTTTTAGCAGCTCCAGCAGGAACATACATAGCAGGCAGGGTTTCTGCCTTATGGCACTAACTATCTGGGAAAGAGGGAAGATATTAAAGGACAAGGTTACATATGTTATGTCACAACACATAACTCAGAAATAAAAACCAAAAAATTTAAATAAATAAAGTCAATAAAATAATTCCTAAAATTACACACGGCAAGAGTCTCACTCTGGTGCACTTCTGGTGTGCACAGGAGGCGTGGTGCAAGGGTGTTCCTCTTAAACTGGATCATCCTGAGTGTGTCTTGCCACTGCAGGTCAATGCAGTCACCATCGATGGCATCACTCCCCTGTTCAACGCCTGCTGCAGTGGCAGTGCAGCCTGTGTCAACATGCTGCTGGAATTTGGAGCCAAGACGCAGCTGGGGAACCACCTGCCTTCCCCCATCCACGAAGCAGTCAAGAGAGGTAATGTTCTGGGTGTGAGGGGTGTGAGCGAAGCCAAAAATAACTGCGTGACAAATGTGTCTTTTGTTGGTGACTAAGAACTTTAAAAAGAAAAATTTGTATCAGTACAGATAAACAGGCTTGGCTTTTTCACAGCTCTTGTGCCTCTCAGTTGTGTCTGGGTGCGTTCTGCTCTGCAGCAATTCAGTGACAGCTCTTCCCTCCCCAGGTCACAGGGAGTGCATGGAGACCCTTCTGGCCCATGGGGTGGACATTGACCAAGAGGACCCGCAGCATGGGACCCCTCTCTACATGGCCTGCACGTACCAGAGAACAGAATGTGTCAAGAAGCTTTTGGAGCTAGGTACACCTGGAAAAGGGGCCAGGGGAGAGCTATGGTGGTGTGAGCCAACACTGCTGGTCTCTCTGAGCTGCTTCTCTCCTTAAAACCTCATGGGTTATCTCCACAAGAGCTGTTTGGGAGCCTGACACTGTCAGACTCATTTGAGGCCATTAAAAATTTCCGCTGCGTTGATAAAGAAATTATGATTTCCTAAGTGAGAAGCCTTCTTAATTACAGACACCTCCCTGAGGTTGTCTGAATGTGAAAAGAGAATTCTTTTGGTATTCTAGCATGATAACAGCAAGCACAGAAAATGCTGGCTAATATTACTGACCAAAATCAACTCTTGCTTCACAGAGCAGTTTATCAGAACCATTAACTTCACCTCCTTCTCAGTGGATGATGAGGGCAGCAGTAAAGCTGCTTGGAAGAATAATCACTGCAGGTCCAGGCACAGGCTATGAACTAGCATAATTTTTTGCTCTCAGTTGACTTACACCTGCTCAAAATGTGGCCCTGCTGTGCCCAGCCAGCCTGGGGCAAGCATTTTGCTTGCTGTGCTTCCAGAGTTATTACAATGAGATACCTAAAGGTTTCGGGGTTTTTCCCCCCGGCAATTAAATTAATGTAATCTGTGTTAGATTTTTTGCCATTAACAACTTTAAAGAGCATATGGTAGGCTTTGAACATGTATGGGGGAAGGTCAAGCTGCTCAATTCTGAGCATCACAGACAGGGTTTGGTGGTTTAGAGCACTCTTACAAGAGCAGGTGTTTGACCTGATGAGATTTGCACAGCTGCTGTTGAGAGATGGGAGCAGTCCTGTGTGCCATCCATTGCCTTCATTCATTGAGGCTACTGGTGGAAATCAGCCTGTGTGAGGCAGGTTCAGACAGTCCCTGCTGCCTACCAGATCTAACCACGAGCTCTTGTTCACCCAAGGAGCCAATGTCAATGTGGGGAAGTGCTTAGACACCCCCCTGCATGCAGCAGCCAGGAAATCCAGCGTGGAGATTGTTGTCCTGCTGACAGACTATGGTGCCAACACCAAATGCAGAAATGCTGACCTCAAATGTGCCCTGGATCTTGCTACACCCCACAGCAAAGTGGAGCAGGCGCTTCTGCTTCGGGAAGGTAATGGTCCTTTCTTCTTCTTCTTTAAGTAAAGCAGTATTTATATCCTTTACCTAAGTAGATTTTCTAAACTGCTTTTATAGTTAATGCTCTATATAAATTCTCTTACTTTCTCTGCTGCCTTCAAACCTCCAACACATGAAACAGAAATCTGTTTTATTGCTAGATTTGCCACCTGGTGCTATGGTTTTAGCAGGTAAATCAGTCAGTTGTTCTGCAAGTTCTTCTGTGCTTTGTTTTCCTGTCAACTAAAGGAAAATCATACATATTTACCTAGGGGGACTTCTAGGGTTAAAAACTACCATGAAAGTTTATTGGTAGATAATATTTTAGTACCACCATCCAGTGTTTAGCCTTGTACCACGGCTCAATGAGTCTGTCCTCGGTTGCCAGGAGAAAGCTGAACTCTTTGCCAGGTGACTCTTCAGCCTCACAGCTATTCCATGTGGTTTATGGGGCTGCAACCCCAGCACAGACCAGCACTTTGCTCTTTACATCCAGGCTTCCTGCAGTTAACTATCTTTCCAGTTTACTGGAAGAAACCTCTGAGCAGAAATGAGTCAGGATCCTCTTGTGCTGTTTTCACCTGCACAACATCTGGTCAGACCTCGAAGCATCCAAGAGTGATATCCCTGTGCTATGGGCTTGCTGAATTACTTCCCCCCTCCTCTAATCTCCGTGTTTCCCAGCTCACTGGTACCCTGTTAGTTTGCCTGTGTCCCCCTGAGGCTCTTCTGACTCAGAGGGTGAATGGTGCCCCACCCAGCAAGGCAGCTTCCTACCTTCCTGAGCCTGCTCACAACCCACCAAAGGACCAAAGCATGATGTGCACAAAAAACCCACTTCCAAACAGCTCTTGCATGGTAAATTAATAAATGTCAGCGTTGCACACAGGCTTTGTGCCCTTAGGTGGGCTTTATGGAGGAAATGAAACATTGGCTCGATATCCTTTTGTCCTGTTCCATTTCTCTATGACTTTTCATGCAGAGCTTTAATTTGTCATGCCTAAAACCTCTGGGAGGAATTTTGTTTGAGTGCTTTTCACCTTGTGTGACTTCTGTTCCTATACCTGAGTTGCCCAGGGCTCAGGGGCAGACTGTGGGAGCAAAGGCAGCGCTGCCAAGTATCCTGCTACCATTGCCCTTTTTGAATCAGAGTTTGTGTAGATAAAGAAATATCCTTATATTAACAATTTTCTCTTCCCAAGCTTTCCTTTTCACTCTCAACTTGTCACCCTCTTCTCCCTTTCACTCAGAAAGGCTCTAAAGGCATGTCAATTCCTGCTGACTCCTTGTTTTTCAAGCATGAAGTTTCCTCAGTTTCCTCACCTTTGGTCCTACTTTCAGATATTTTGCTATGCCTAACATGCAACTACTGTTTTCCCCTACTACTGTTTTCTGAGGTCCTTGTGTTTGAAATAAGTACCCCAGGTGAGAGTTTCTCTACCCCTAACTTCTCCACTGAGGTTACTTTGGTGGATCCCTTTAATTGCTTGTCTCATTAGCTGTTAAGTGATGTGAAATATAAAATGTGTCTGTTCTCCTAAGTCCTTTAGGAGATGACAGTGTCTTTCTTCATTTCCAGTGGCAGTAGTACAAACATTCTTTTTCTTTTGCCCATATTTTTCTATTAATTTCTTCTCAGAAGGGACATTATCAGCCTGTTTAAACTCCTAAATTTTCCTGTAGTAAAAGCACAGATTATCAAGCTTACCTGTAAGATACAATGGCAGGCCTTTAAGCCCACATCTCTACCTATTACTTGTTAAACTCTGCTGTGATTACTACTCTTGGGACAGACTCTGGAGTGGAAGGGTAAGAGAGGGTTCAGAAACTGAGCACCTCTGGGCAGGTGTAAAGTCTGCATCTGAAGCAACTGTGGCAAGAGGAGAGTGAAGGGGAGCAGGGACACATTCACTAGCAGGGTGCATTTGCATGTGTAAGCTTATAGTTGCAGAAGCAATGGAGCCTTATATCCAGTGGGTTTGTGCCTGGCATGCCCCTCACCTGATTTGTGATGGGGTGTGGTGGGGACAGCTCCTGGTCACCCTGCAGGGAGGACACTGGGGCAGCCCCACTGTGCCAGCCACTGCCCAGGATGAGCCTTCTGACAGCTTTCCAACCTCCTGACCCTCTGATGTTTACCAAGTTAAACCACATGAAGCAAGGGAAGGGCAAAAAGACTTCTCATGTTCTCCTCTTGGTGTTT
>VZUA01027033.1:0-14540 GCA_013401035.1 Horornis vulcanius | reverse complement strand
AATAAAAAAGTCATGTCAAAACCCCACCAATTCTTCCAGGAGAGGAGAAGCTGAGAGCAGAAACTGGGGCACATGAGTGATGCTAACTATTCCTGATGCACCAGAATGGTTCTGGGATCCTTGGCACTGCCATGGACCTCGGAACAAGGGCTAGGACAGCTAAGCCCCGAGAGCAGGGTGATGTGGGCGATGTCAGGTGACACCTGCTACCTCTGGGGAAGCTACACATGCCTTGGGAACTCTCCTGGCTGGTTTGTACAGAGGTGTCACCTGTACCGGGAGTTTAAACAGCAGTAACCACCTCAGTAGGGCTCAGCAGAAAAAACAAACCCATGGTACTCCCAGGCTTTTCCTGTTTCATTCTCTGGGTTTGTGGTTTGACAAACCACCCGCTTCTCTAACAACTCAAGGTCTAACGTACATGTCAGCTGTCACTTCAAAGAAGGCTAAAGACACAGACCAGTAAACCCCTAGCCTAGCACACATCTGATTCACAGGATTAGGATTCCTAAAGAGAAAAGAACAAGATCTCTTTGATCCCAAGGGCTAGGTGAGGATTAATCTTACACCAGTAAGTCAATCTCTTAGAGTCATATGGCACTAACTTAATTAAAGGTGTTCTTGTTTACTACTATTTTGGTTTAACACCTACATAGGGGTTGGTTGCTTTGTAACTCTGAGTTTCTAAGATACAGATTTTTAAAATTTTGATGAGTGCAAATACACTCATTCAAATGTTTGTTTAACTATGTTACAACAATTGAGAGAAAAATAAGATAATACAAAAAGAAATGTATTAAGGTGTAATTTATATTTAAGGAAACACTTTTACAGAATACGGTCAAGACTAAATTCAGTTTTGTACCAGAAATCCCCTGTAAAGTCTCTCTTAATTGCTTCCCTGAAACAGCAGCATCTTTAATTCAAATAATTTATTGTTTTCTCTCAGCTGCATCTACCATAAAGGTGATTTAGCTTTAATTCTGTGCCCCCACACTCCTTCCCTTCCCTTCCATTCCCTTCCCTTCTTCTGTATCTCTCCTCAGCTAATGACTATTTTCTTTCCCCCTTGGCCTTCAAATTTTTTGGTATATTGATTATTTGCCAACTCTTTTTATGATGTTTTTTTATATATATAATCTCTATTCTTTGAGACATATCTATGTGTGTGTATTATTTACAGTATTTTAATTATCTTGGTTCATTAACACAATAGAGAGTGCGAGTTAAATTCTTTCACTGAGAACAAGAAAATGTAAGCTTCATTCAGGGCTTATGTCTTCAGATCATCCTTTGGTCTTTTCCCTTTCTTCACCTGCCTTTTCAGCTTCACTGATCTCACTGTCCCATTCTCATTCCTTTCTGATGCTCCTCTTGCAAAGGCTTTCAAAATTATGTGAAAAAACCTTCAGCAGTTCCCTTTACTAAAACTAAGAGTGCCATCAAGATGTGCTTATGTGATTTCCTGACAGATCAAATCAACTGTTCATCCACAGAAACTTCCTGGTTCGTTGTCTTTTCAAAAACTTTTATGGAACATAAAATTATCACGCTGTTCTTCCTTTGGGCAATGTCAAACACAAAAACCCACACAACCCATGAGAATTGTACTGTCACAATACTGAAAGGCTGGGGATTTTTTTGTAAATCACAGTACTTAAATCTCATAACAAAATGGCAATGTATAACTCCAAAGGAGAAGAGACATTCATGTTCCATGACAGTAAGTTTAAACTGTGGATTCCCAAGACACTGCTTATGTAATCTGTAGCAAAATAAAGCAACTTTTTACAGTGTCAGTGCAGGCTTCGTTTTTCACCCTGGTTCTGTAAGAAAATAGGTTTATGTGAACAAGTCCTCATTACTAACTTCTGAACCTCTTGCCAAGTACAGCTGAACAGGACAAGGGCAGGTTCAATTCAAACACTGCAATTCTAAAACTCAAGCAAAAAAAGATGATCAATTACTAGGCTGACTGTGAGCCTAACCCACACTGACAGACACAAAAGAAATTAAACTTCTTGTTTAATTGCTCAAACAGTTATTTGTTTTGTAAGGTGATACCAATCCGGAAGCAAAGACTTCCCACCTGAAACTGCCTCCCTGGGACTTCCTAGTGAAGGCAGCACTACACACACACCTCCAACAATAAAAAGCTACTTGTAAGGTACAATGCCTTAGCAAACCCAAAAAAATTCACAACCCCCCAGCCCAAAGTACTGTTTTCTGCACAGTAAAAGCAATTACTCAGGAAACAGAAATTCCAGAGGGCAACACAGCCAGCTGTGACCTGCATCTCCTGCATGGAACTACTGCTCACCTTTAATCCTTTCACCCCACCTAAAGATGCCTGGAGTTTAAGCCCTCACATAATGAGTAAATACAAAAGATGTGGTGCAGACAAGAGTTTCAGGCACCCGCCAATAACATCACATGGATTCTGACAGTAACTTTCTGTTGGTTGGCTTCAGATTGAAGCTGAAGTAGGTTCTGGCTGCCAGGAGATCTGAAAACTTGCTGCATAGCATTTAAGTATTTATAACTGCTTAAATGAATTTGTTCGACAGCACTGGCAAAACAATCCCTGTAGCCATACCAAATTCCTCTTTTGTAGGCTAAGATGGCTATATCAAGGTTAGCAAATGAAGGTTAACAGATTCAAAAATTAACTTTCTGCCTCTTTATGAATTTAGACATTGAATTTTTGGTTTTAGATCCTCTTTGCTGCGCAAGCCAGTCTGCAACCTACTTCTGAACTGGTATTTAGAATAATTACTATTTTCTCCAACATAGAGTAGATCTCAGATAATGAAAAACGAATGTTAAGAAGTCAACCAATAACGCTTTTAATAAGAGAGAAAATGCTGTAGTAAGAGCTACTATCAAAAAGGGAAATTGTTTTCTAACAACCACATGGTACTGCGTTAGCAGCAAACTTACAAATATGCATTTACATCCTTCCCCTGCTAAGCCAGAATAGCGTGTGGAATACATTGGTTCCAGGAGCAGTCCCCTCCCTCAAACTGATCCCAGATTTCAAAGAGACTTCTACAAGGCTCTGTCAGCAAAACAAGAGGGACCTCAAAGAGATTTACAAGCTCTCCCGTGTACATGGTGGGACGTGCCACCTCCAAAGCCCTCACCGAGAGGACTTTGCACCACTGTTCACCACCTTGAGAAATGCAACGAGTCAAAGCTCAGTTATGCGCTTTTTTGAAACATTGGTTACTTCACACTACAAAGTCGTGAAAAGGGCCGCGAAGTGCAAGGCTCGGCCTCCTGGGCACTGGCAGTGCAGGGAGTGCCGTGAGGAGCTGGCCCAGCCTGCTCCTCGGCCAACACCTGCGTGAGCTCCCGGCTTTCACAGAGCTACAGGTAACCCCGGGCATCGGCAGCTTCAGCCGCGGGTAGGTTTTGCACCGGTGGCAGCACGAAACGCCCCGCTGGGTTACAGGTGGGCAGCTCTCCCACCGCCCTCTCCCCAGGGGCAGCGCCACACGACGCGGGCACAGCAGCGCGTCCCGCCAGCCCCGGCCCCGCTCACGCCCCAACTGCCCGTGCCCCATTTACCGCTCTCCGCTCCAGCCCGGCGCCAAACCCCCAGTTAGGGGCTGCTCTCCCTCCCCGGGGGAACTGCACCTCAGGCTCCCGGCTCCGGGCTCCGGCCGCGGCGGGGCGGGCGGCAACGCCCCGGGAGCGGCAGGTCCCACCTGTTACACCCCGCCGCACTCACCAGGTACTCGGGGTACTCGTACATGTAGGTCATGCTGCACCGGTTGTCTTCGTAGAGGAACATCACGTCCCGCACGCCCAGCAGCACCAGGGCCGCCAGCGCCCCGTAGAAGAGCGCTGCCAGCGCGGGCAGCCGGCGGCCCGCCCGCCCCATGGCACCCCGCGGAGCGGAGCGCTGCTCCCCGCGGGCTCCCCGCGCANCGCCAGGGGGCGGCCGCCATGTTGGGGAGGTCGGGCGGCCGCTGGGCCGAGGGGCCCGCCCGCCATGTCGCGGCTCGCAGGGAAGGCGTGTCCGCCATGATGGGGAGGGCGCTGCGCCGGGGCCGTGAGGGAGCGCGGCCGCTCGGCCCCGCAGCGCTCCGGCGGAGCCCGGGGCAGAGCCAAGCCCGCCGGACACAGCCCGGCCGCGCACCCCGCTGAGAACGGACCCTGCCCTGGGGGGAGCGTTCAGTGGTAAACGTCCATAAAACTGCAGGCACTCACCACCTAAAACGCGCTGGTGGGAATTTGTTTTTTGTTTTTTTGTTTTTTTTTTTTTTTCTTTTCTTTTTGCGAGGTTTGTTTGTTTTAATTCCGGTACTTTTAAGACCTTGCTATCGCTGTCTTTAAGCGCTCTGCTTCATTTTAGTCCCTGTGGGACTGCTGCCCCAGCCCGCTGCAGGGCACAGCCAGCAGTGCAGGTGGTGCTCACCAGGGAAGAAAACAGTAAAATGTTTAATGACTGAGCAAAAAAAAAAAATTTACTGTGGTGGTTTATTTTGTTCCCCCACCTTCCCCGACTCTAAAGAGAAAGCAAAATCAGATCTCTATGGCAAGGGGTATTTACATATGAGGGAAGTAGGAAATAGTAGCATTTTCATTTTCACTGCTAAATACTTAAGTCTCCCCGGCTCTCCCCAAAGAAACAAAATTTACTCCGTTTTCCACTGTATTTGTACCATTTTTATTTGTAAAAATAACCATCTGAATGCATTGCAATAGTAGTTTACAGTTAGGGTTCTTTATTACATTAATACAGCATTCAGTAGTTTAAAAATTTACTAAACTGTGCTTGAGAAGATTCAGGTTGAATTCCAAGTCATTCAATGAATTTAAGTTTTTTTTTCCTTGTTTCATATGTGACATTTACCGAAGTCCTTAAACTTCAATTTACAAAAGCAAACAATACCGACAAAACCCCACCGAAACCATCAAACAATGTTTTATATTGTTTATTACAAATGTTATGCAAAATATAACACTGGCACCAGATGCATATCACCATGGTTTGTAAAGATATATTGCACATGCTAAAGCATAAAATATAAGACAAAACCTACAAAACATAAGATATTGGCTTTAATATGTCGATCACTGCATAAGAAATGCATAAAATTACATTTTATACACACACTCAAGATTGTCACTAGTTTAAAACGCCCTTTCCTATAACACTGACCTAAGTTTACTTTTTGTGTAATAAGAAAGCATTTTCAGCACTGCAAAAATTATACATTATTCCTATAGAAATTTAGCATATTAATTTTCATTTCAATGCAGGTAGAACATATGAAAAGAAGAAACACTTTATACATTCAAAGAAGGTCTGAAATGAAAATTTACTGGTAATATATTGCTTTTATAACACTCAAATGAAAAAAAAAAAGACAAGTTTCACAAAACATTTCCATTATACACAAATATAAAAAGGCACTCTAATATTTCTTACATGACTAAGAATAAAAATCACAATTTTTTTTTTTTTTTCAAATCATCCTCAAATACATAACCAAGTTTCTCAACAGTACAATGGATAAACATTTCATTTCATGTGTTTGTTCTAATTCAATAACCTGGCAGTTGTTGACTGCATAAAAGTACCAAACACATTATGGTGCCCTTTTAGTAGCGATGAACAGAAATCCCCTGAGCTATTTCACAGCAATTTCAGGCAGTCCGGAGGTTGTAACTCAGTATTTATGAGAGAGGCTTGGGAGCCCATCCTGCTCTGGATTCCACCTGCAGCTGTGGTTAAAATACAGGATGAAACGATCCTGCCAAGAGAGCTGGGCAGGGAGCTGCCCCTCCCCAGGTGCCCTCTGCTGGGTGCAGACACAGAAGTTGCCCACGTACTGTAAGCTGCAGGATCCAGGGTTAAGTGCAACAATTCCCTATGATTACTCTTGTAAGAAGTCCACAGAAAGGCAAGGAGATTATTTACAAGAGTAACGTTACTCCCATGCTTAAATACCTGCCCTAAACTACACATTTATTTCTACATGTGATAAATTACAGATTAATGTGCTAGCATACAAAAAATAAAAGGGATTCTGGTAACTCACATGAGATGTGGGACAGGCCAACACTGAGCACTTCCAAGTGTCTCACTTGAGGCAGTTTTCCTCCTAAATCCAGCCCCCTCAAAACACGACCTGCGCAGCGCCCTGGAGGTGCCAGCACAGCGTATGCTCCTGTGCTTTTTGGAATGCTGCATCCTGACAGCACTGGAGGGTTTCGTGGGCAAAGGTTAGTTGGTTCCTGGAAGGACCAGCGTGACTCAGAAATAAATCACCTCTGCTTCTGGGATGCACTAAGAGGCAGCAGCTGTTGCACTACACAGTTACCAGTGTTACGAGGTATCACAAACAGAAAAAGTTTTGGTAACTGTACGGTAGCAGGTAAAAATACCAAAACTTTTTAAATGGCTGCTTAAAATGATATAACAACTTTTTACAAAGAGGGCTGGTTTTCTCTTAATGAAGCACCGTCATGTAGGATAGCGTAATTTTCTGTATTTCAGGGTGAGACTTACAACTAATCCTGCCAAGGAGCCTGCCTACATTTCTGCTTAAAATAAGATTAAAATGCTGATGCTGCTGTTAGACAGGTGGTAGCTATTTCCCATATGTTTGTTTTCAATGCCATCCTTTCACATAAAAAAAACCCCAAAATTTGGGATTACTATTCATTTTGGAACAGGCATCACTGAAAATTTTAAGAATTGATCTCTCCTGTTATTTTCAGTGTTTTAAGTAAGGTGGTTATTGCTATCCTGCAACTTTTAAAAGCAAAAATGCTGAGAAAATCAATTAAAATTTTGTTTGGTGCTATTTCTGAGGAGAAAACCAAGGTTTCGGGTTCTCTGTCATTCTACTGTAGAAACTACAGAGTTGAGAGAAAAGAAGGGGTTTTTTTGTTGTTGTTGTAAACTTTGGAAAATTGCTAATGTTCAAGGGAAAAATACTCAATTTTAGTAAGGCAAAATAAACTGAATATATAAATAATTTTTCCTAATTAAAGAACTGAAATCTGCCAATAGATTTTCAGCAATTCAGCAGAACAGGGCTAAAAACTGCAACTAAAATTCAAATTCTTACTTTTCCTGTACCCTGCCAAAAGCGAGCACTGAGGAAGCTCATCTCACCCTCCCAGCACAGACACAGGCCTGAGACAAGCTGAGTGTGAATGACAGGAACAGGAACACCTGCACTCCATGCTCTGCCACCTCCTCTCCCCTCTCTGCCACAGCTGCATGGGTTTTCTCACCTGTCTGGCAAGGGGCTGGATCCCTTTCTTAAGCTCTTAAACAAAGGAAGGTGTTTTGCTTTCTGCTTTTTCCCAACACAGCCAGTGGACCTTTGCATTCCATACAGGATGGGCACTCTCCCAGAGTGCATCCACCCTTCCTTTTGCTCCTCAGGCCCTCAGTCTTGCCAGATTCACATTTCATTTCAGTATGCATGAAAGCTAACTAGGAGAACAAGCCATAGTTATTTTTCCTGGGCATTTGTTTCATTTCAAATAAATAGAAACACATTTACATTAAAAGTATATGAACATATTCTTAAGTCTGGGAAAAAAAACAACCCACCTGTGGTCAACACATCATCAGTTAAAAATGTAACTTGAAACTTGTGTCATAAAATGTAAAATTCAGCCAAGACTACTATTACCTCAAAAGTTTATATTTTTTATCATTTAGAAAAAACTACTTCATTATGTCACTCACATTTGAAGAAAAAAATAAAAGTAGCAAAGTCTTCAATTTAATTACTGAAGCATTTTGGTCCTCTTGGTACGGCTGGTTAGTTCATGATAGTTTTTTGTTTGTGTTTTTGTTTTTGCTTACAAAGTCTCATTCTTCCTTTTGTACATCTGTTGCAGAGGAGGGTCGGGGTCCATTTGACCTAGAAACTTTGGCAGAAGGAGTAAACATATTCACAAAGTTGACACTGCTTTAAAAGCTGGTGACAAAAGGCTTTTTAGCATCTATCTCTGGTCCCCTGCACGGTACACTGCTATGTTTCTGGTGTTTGGTATTTCACCTTTTGCTTTACCTTTGCTCTGTTAATCCAAACATGGGCAAAAGTATTTTAAAATTCAATACTGTTTACAGCAAAAATCAGTTATTTAACCATAGAAAAGGAAAAAAAGTGCCATTTAAGTTGGCAAATCATTATAAACTTTTATGTACACCTTTGTCTACACCTGATTTCTCCCCCTCTCACCTTTTCTGGTACTGGATTCATGATTAATGGCTCAGGTGACAGAAACATCTAATGACCCTAATTCTGTAGTGCAAATAAACCATACACGTTTGTGCTGAATTGAAAAAAAATAAGGGCCAAGTGATTAGCATTTTACAGAAGTGATGTTCATGGGAAAATATGGTGAGATGAGCAGAATTTGGCCTTAAGAGTTAACAACTACATTTTTCTAATTGTGTACTGCAACTAAGGACTGTAAAAAGTGCCTTCTGTATGTTTAAGTGCTTAATACAGGCAGAATGTAAAAGGTTTCATTTCCTGTAGAAAAGTAATACAGGCAGTTTTAAGATTACAACTTTACCTTTGGTTCGTGTAAAAAAATTATCTAATTAACAGAGCCCCTGAAAGCAGGAAACAGACAAACGTAGGAAGGGGGTGATGCTCGAATCTGTGGAGGCTATGCTGAAAAAGGATTGTGTACTAAAGGTGCAGCTAAAACATGAAAGAATTCTTTACAAAGAGCTCCCTGTTTATTTGTGCTGTCAAAAAGAAAAAAGGCATTTTCTTTCTACTTAAAATAAGAGGTAGAGACTTTCCATAGGGGCACTTTGGGCCTAAAGAAAACATCAGGAGACTGAAAAGCTGCAGAACTCTAATAGGAATATGTTCCAGTAAATCCCTCTAATTTTGTTATTTAAAGGCTTGATTCTCATCAACACTACAAATCTTTCAATACCTACTTCTCAAGAATAATAGTTAAGAATGTAACTGTGGGATTTAAGTTGTTTAAAAAGACAAAAATTAAAGCTGACATGAAATAATAAGGAAAAAATTTTTCGAATACCAATGAGTCAAAATGTTTCAGAATCCGAATCATTTTCATTGTACCCATCCTCTGTGCCTACGTTATTACTCAAGGGCTTATTGTAAGAGTTAATGCTACCCATAGCGGAGCCATCGCAGAGGTGTGTCCTGCCCAAATTGTCTTTTTTAAAACAAGCGAAGTTGAATGCCGTCACTGAACTGGAGGGAGAAAAAGGCATCATGGTAGCCAAAATGAGTGCCAGGCAGTCAGCCACGTCTTTATTAGGAGCACAAGCCAGGGCTGGCGTATGACCTGGGCACAAACGCAGACAAGGCAATGGTTAGTACTGAGGGCACCCGGGGCACCCAGCATTCCTCAGGTACATCTCTAGGGACACCGTGGGGACACGGATGGGGTTACACATGCCAGGCAACGGGCGTGTTACTCACTCACACGGGACATGCTGGGAGAGACACTGGGGACACTGCAGTCACCGGGACCACAAGCAGCACTGCTCGTGTGAAACCAGGCAGCAAGCACTGCACCGGTTCAGTCAAAGCACTCGCTGAACAGTTCTACAGCACAGACAGCACGGCCAGTACCGAACACAGGGAGTACAGCAACACGGACAGAAACCGGCATCGCTTTCTGTCTGTATGAACGAGTCTCATTCTGAGAACAACTGCTTTCATTAAACATGAAAGATATTAGTTTAAAAATTTTGATTTAATAAGCAAACAATTTTAAAGATTGATCGGTCGAGTATCTATCAACCTGGCAAGCAGTTTCTTTAGGAATTAAATTATAAAAGAATTAGACCAGTGCAGGGGATACATGGCTAGCAGGTGTGACTACATGGATGCTTAGTTACCCAAATGTACATTGTGTTAGAAGAATAGTAGCTGTATTCAGCAAGCATGGCATACACTTCAAATCCAGAGCTAAGACGACTCCAGCATCAGTCAAACGAAGGACTGGGGAGCGATTAAAGCTTGTCTTCACTGCAGTTTAACTTGGCTCCTGTCCCAAGCACTGCCCTAAGGCAGCTCTTCGTGTACACGAGCCTTGGAAGCCAGTGTGCTCATTACACTTACTGTCTCTACATTTTACAGGCTGCTGTGCAGAACTCCAGCACTTTCCAAAAAATCCTCTTTTTACGCTAAGAGCTGAAAGATTCTTTTGCAGGTGGTTAGAACTTCAGCACTGCAGCAATAGTAATGTGAGGCAGTGGCCACTTCTGGTACCTGCTGCCTTGAGGAAGCCAAGATCTGCAGCACAGATGAATTTGGTGGGCAAAAAGCAAATGCAGTTTTGTTGCAAAATACCCCACATTTAAACACTGATTGCAGTCAGTGCATTTCCTCTTCCATGTCAGTTCCGTGTGTTCCAAGTGTTAATATTCTTTAGATCTGTCAGTACCCTAAGATTCTACTTGAACATCTCTCTTTTAAACTGTGTATGCTGTTCCTAGAAAAACTAAGTGTGTATAAAATTTAAACTTAATTGTCATTTGTTACCTACAAATTAGCTGGACCTGTATATACTATTTTAAGGATAAAATCTGTGGTTAGAAGCTAGTCTGGTTCATTTTACTGTTCCCTATCTCTAAAGTGAGGTTATGGTCAGATAACTTCTGTGGAACTCATTCATGCAAGTATAGCTAAGTAGCATTTGGCTTATAATAAATACCACTCAGTTCCTTTCATGCATAGATCTCAAATGTCTTGCAATGATGGGTGAGTGGTTATTTTATTTATTGTTATTTTACAGATATGGAAAGATGGAGGTACCAAATTGTTACATTAATGCCATGAAGTTAGTATTGTTAAGAAGGACCAACTTATTTCAGGAAGATATTTTTAAAAACTATAATTGTAGAATCACATCCCTCTATAGTTCTTTATAATTTTTAGGGAAGGACTTAGTTGAAGTCTGAAACAAAATTATTTAATTTAGTAAACAATTATGTGTTTTATGAGACAACGGTAACTTAACTGCATCTTGGATTAGGTCAGATAATTGGCAAGCACAGAGTTTGATCTCAGAATGAGCTGGGACACACTCAAACATATGTTGATGGTTTTCTTCCTACCCATTAAAACATGCGCTGATTGAATGCAAAATCCTTAATTCTTCTGCAAGGCGTCAGAATTATCCGGTGCCACTTGCATGTTTAGGAAATTCAAGTTACCACTGCACTCAGGCATTAAAAAAGACTAGCTGTTGACAGTACATGCAAAATGAACAGTAAAAGGGACCACTGTGATGTTTAAAGTAGATTTTTATACTAAAGAAATACTATTTTTAATTTTTTTTTTTAAATAGGTACTCACACAACTCATTGTCTGTTCTTGGAAGGATAAAAGCATCAATGAAGTCTATCATCACCTTTTAAGTCTATTGCTTCGGTCTGTTGTAAAATTACCTGTTGGGTCCTACTGAAGACTGTCAAAGTGCATCATTTACTTACCATTTTCATCTACTGCCAGGACACAGGCCCCTTTGGCCAGCAACTCTTCAACCACCATCTTTAGGCCATTTCGTGCAGCAATATGAAGAGGTCTACAAAAACATAACAACTCAATTCAACTTCAGTTTGCAGCAGATTTTCTAAACAAAGTCAGGCAATGCTTAAAGCATACCCAGCATCTGAAAGAGAATGGTTTCCTTCCTTGGATCATTAGAATTATATCATAGACACTAAATTTTATTGCAGCCTTTGAAATAATTGTCCTGTTCCACATCTATAAAACAAGAATTTTTTTTTGTGCAAGTACACGAAGATTGCTTAATACTTTCCAGCCTAAAGACTTTCTTTTAAAGGTTCTCATTTTTGCACTGTTTGCAGCACACAATTGATGTTTAAAAGGAAAAGAAATCCAAGACTGAAGAAATGCCTGCGTTCTGTCCTTAATTCTGGTTGCTACAGGCTGTTCAATATCATTGTATTGCCTTTTTATCCTTGAATACTCAATTGCTAATCTCTGTTACTGCAGAGCTGCTGGAAATTAAAAATAGCCATTGGTTTGCTCCTTTCCTGGCCCAACACCCAATGTTCTGGTTTGAAGACAGCTAGCAGGACAGGAAAAACATTTTCATATTGGAAGAGGGGAAAAAAGGGCTAAGATGGAATGAATTCTTCTGCAAGCTCTAGGTGATTTGCCACCTGAACTCATCTTCTATACTGGGATTCCCCCATGCCCAGAAACAGTTGCAGCTGATCACATATGCTATGGACAGAAGTTGCACATAAAATATCACCTAAAAAACCTTTTGAGAACCAAATGTACCACCTAAAGTCTAAGTAAGTCTAAAAAAATTATTTTAATTGAAGGTGAAGCTCAAAAAGCTAAAAATGCCAGAGGTATACTTACACATTCACATGATTAATAGACATTTTGATATAGTCTTCAAATAAATGACCTCAAATAATTTTTCTACCAGATCATGCACAGAAATGGCATCAACAGAATCAAAATTAAAAGTCAGAATGCAATACAATTTGGGTCTTTTTCAAGGGAAAGCATTCCAAAAAATCAGAAATTAACTTTACTGTTCTGTGAAGTAATCTGAGACATGAATTTGAAATGGTAAACTGGAATATTCTGGTAAATCAACTGAACTTGAGAGGATCAGGCTATACTTACGTCTGCAATGCATTATTTTTTGCATTAATAAGGCTCTGTTCTTGGATCTTGTCAAGTATTAACAAGGCACATTTTTCATGACCCTGTAGTCAGGGGAAAAAAACCAAAAGTGTTAATTTGCTGAGGAGTTTGAAATTGAGGCAAAAGGAATGTTACATAATAAAAGTGAAATTTAATAACTCAACTTGAAATACAAAACACTCTGCTCAGTAAGACTGTGTAGAAGGTGAACTAAGCGAGTCTTAAAATACCCTTTGTGAACCACCACTGCTGGGATGTTTTAGCACATTTAGAAATGTAGACATTCACCTGTCTTTCAACCCTGCATCCATTAAATATGAATTCACTTCCTCAGCTTTCAGAGAATGCTGTGTTTTCTCTTGAGTGAGTGTTCAGTGGATGATTTATCAGAACTGCACAGTGACAGAGAATGCTTTCATCTCAGAAACGAGTACCACACTTTGTGGGTATTTAAATGCCTTTCTGTATTATTAATAAGCTACTACAAAACCTTTTCAGTGTCAGAGAGCTCTAACAATGGAACACTGGGAATAATACAGATCCGGGCCTTATTTCTGATCCTGTTTCAGCACAGCAAGCTGCAGATGCTGAGCCTACAGTCCTGGCAGGTGAACAGCTGCCTGAAGGACCTTGAGAATTCAGCAAGGCTCATGTGTCTGCAGAAACTGGAGTAATATGATCACACTGGAATTCAATCTGTGGATAGGAGCAAAAGAAAAGGCCCAGGAGAGGGAATCCTGTGGGCAATTTTTTCTTGCAGAAATAGCAGTACAAATTGGAATTAAGAGGAAGAAGGGTTAGGAAGAGACACCATCACCCACCTAATCAGTACCTCTGGTTTCACTCCTGCTTCATTAAGGGAGAATGTTGGGCTCCTTTCACAGGAATTGGAGATTAATAAAAATAATTTTATTTTTCTTTGTTACTGAACCTGTTAAGCTGTTTTACAGTGAGATTATCTGGTAAAACCTTAAAGAGTTTCCCTTACTTCTTGCAGTGTCACTTCCTTATGTTTCGACTGTCATAAAAGCCATCCCCATTTCTCAAAGTGCATTACTTTAAAACACACTAGAGAAAAAGCTTGGAACAACATTCCTTTCCTCACCACAACTTTGACCACCACCTTTTCATTGCAGAAAAAAACTCGGGAGCTTAAACACATACATATAGTCATACAGACTGATGAGAGTAAAAAAGCACAGAGAGGTCTTCAACTTACTTTACTGCTAGCCAAGTGCAAAGATGTATTCAACTCCTTATCTTTTAATGTCAGGTCAGCCTTGGCAATGTTCACCAAAAAGTCTGAGGTATAGAGGAGGAATCAATGAACAAACCCAATGGGCAGATGAACATGTCAAAAGAGAGGAAAAAAAAATTAGTTCAATATACATGTGCATAGATGCTAATCAATTAAGTCTTAATATAATGTAAGCCTTATAATCATGAAACTAGTGAATGAGAACAGATTAATCTTGTCCAGTTAATCAGCAAGCAAATGCAGAGCTAACAGCTTGTTTGCAGTGACCCAAACTGTCAAACATACATTGATCTTAATTTATTTATGAACTTCCCTATTTGCAGATCAGCAATTTTTGCCTGAATCACCTCTGCCTGGGAACAACTGTAAATCCTGCTCTGACAGGACTAAGGGGATATAAAGAACTTGGGGTGCAGCCTGTGCTGTTGAAGCTAGAGAAAAAGGAATTCTGCAAAGCACATAAGGTCCCCGATCTATGTGCCTGTGACACATGTTCTAGCCTGGAAGAAGCAGCTGCTGATAGCTGCCTTCTCAAGAATGGGGCTTCTTGTAAGACAGGACAGAAAAAGGTTACATAATCTTTTTCACACATGCAGTTTTTCTGCTCCTCA
>VZUA01027022.1:30105-41487 GCA_013401035.1 Horornis vulcanius | reverse complement strand
ATCACGAGTTGTGTTTCCTTAAAAAGCCAGACTAAATGTTCCCAGAAGAAGGTAACAGTCTTATAAAATCACAGACCAGGTATGAATGATAGTGCACTGGCAGCCAAATCATCCATTTTCAAGAGCAGGCTCATAAAAGAAGAGTTCGTTTACTCAAGAGAAGTAATTCTGATGTGCATTTGCAGTAGAGTGAGTAAAGCTCTCAAGGTTACTGAATCTGCAGTGAGGGAAGACTCGTTTCCAGCTCCCAGCCTGCAGGTCATTGCAATCCCAAACAAGTGATCACAGTTGAACAGCTAATCCTGTTTATTCTAGAGTTTAGCTTGAAACAGAACAGAAAATCTCAGCTACCCTTGAATTTTTTACCTGGAAACTGAACTGAACATCACTACGTAGGCTTATGTCTTTGCAAGCCTGAATTACACGCTGAAATCTGAAAAGCTCAGCTTTAGGGGGAGTCATTTTCATTTTATCCACAAAGTTTACTTCCCCCTTCTGCTTTTGCATCCAAACAAAGTGAGCTTTGCTCACCAAGAGAGCTCATGCAGAATGTCAGACCATTGTCCTCCAGCCGCACATTCAACTGATGTTTACATCTGCAAGTTCCACTGGAGAAATAAACACACTGAGCACAATGTTGCCATCAGTTAAAATACCAAGCTGCCTCTTCACAAGACAGGCCGTGCATAGCTAAGCATCAAAATATGTTCCCGGTACTGTTGTTATTATTATGGTATGACAAAGAGTCTTCACATTTTAATGATGCCATCTTCTAGAGGGATGATAATAATTTAACCTGCTTCAGTGGAGATAATAAAAATTGGCGTACTTTTACACATCTCCCTGCTGTCAATACTGGATTTTTTCCATGTTTTTTTTCTTTATGTGGAATGAATAACCATCTACCAAACACAAATAGCAGCTAACGAGCTGAGATAACCCCACTGGAAAATGATCATTATAGGATCCTTGGCTTTTTCCTCTCTGCCCTTCAAACAAAAACTCTTAAAAGTTAACAAACTGAATTTTCTTCTTGACAGGAGCACCAAACAATGCCTGAAACACTGCCCACATCTGTGAAACTATATCTAATCAAATTCACGCCTGCACTGGTTGCCTGGGTAACAATCAGACAGTTGCTCCTACAAACAAACTGCAAACAGCAGAGGGAAATGTGCTCTAACTGGAAGCACCTACTTCTCTGAGCCTGAGCCTTGTTAGTTTAAGAAATAATCATATGTAATATGATCTTATTCACCAGGCAGTGGATGAATGGAGGAGGGATATTACAGGCTGATTGGCTCACTCAGGAGGATAAGGAAGACATAGGAAAGGTTGTGAGCAAATGAACATAAAAGCTCAGCTCCGTTTTTATCATTCTCTCCTTTTCTTCTCCCTAAGAAGCACAGCATGGCATTGGGATGTAACTATATGTCCCTGCATAAAGGGCTCATTCATCACCTCTTTTTCAGCACATAGTTGAAGTTATTGTCTACATTTCCCCCTGGCAGCACAGGCCCCCAATTGATGGGCTCCGTGTCAGGCTCCTCCTCATGACACACACAAGAGATGGCTCTCAGGGATGTATAGAGATGTGATAGGCACTGCAAAGGCTGTTTCCACAGCAACAGGGATCATGCAGGAGCTCTGAGCCAAACTTCATCCCCACCCCATTCCTCCCCCCTTCATCTGACCACACAGGTTTCCTTCTTCAGGCGCTTCCGGGGGAATCCAGCCCCGTTTGCACGGGTGAATGTCCCTCACACACTGAAATGTTGGGGTTGTATAGACAAGTCTTGGCTTCAGGGCTCACAGGAATTTTCAAACAAGCCAAGTTTGTCAGCCTCAAGCATTCAAGAATTATGTTTTAATAAGTAAGATATATAAAATCTTGAGATTTGACTAATGGGCATTTTTGCATGAGGTTTAATTTGACTTCTGGGTTGTAAAACTTAAGCCCCTTTTCATACTAAAGTTGGCTAAAAAAGTTAGACAGGTATTTTTTTGGTGGTATTGGTTTAAATAAATAAAATGTAAGCTGCTTACAAAACGAGTCAGACCCAGGAGAAAAAAAAAATCATCTAAACAAGCAATCATTATGATAATATTCATAGTGGCATGCTGTAAATTAGGCGTATTGCAGCTGTCCTGTAACACTGGTTTAAAAAAGGAAAGAAAACAGAATTGTCAAAGGGCTGCTCCTTATTGAAACCTGAATCAATTACCTGCTAAAAGTAAGTACTGCAGAGGAACACTCTTGTACTGCAGATTTCCCACACTGCTATGTACAGGCTAAAGCCCCTAAATAGTGCCTTACATCATGGGTTTCAAGTTGGTGGGCGTAACTGCAAAACTGAAATCATCACCAAAAAACAAATCTAAAGATGCCAAGCTGACTTCCTGGCCGCAGAAGCAGAACTGACAGAAACAAAAGTAATGTGGGAAAGTTTCATCAGCAGTATGGTTACTTACTGGGCCAGCAGATAAGCCTGTTGCAGCACCAAGGATCAAATGCTGGCTGCTCCTCGTGGTCAGTTTTTCCATCAGATTCACAGCTCTGGTTTTTTTGGGGAGTTTGCTTTGCCCTCGAGCAGCAGTAACCACCCATTTCATAATGCTGGACTGGCCACATGGCACAGATGAACAGAAACCAGATCTGAAGTCGGTGCTTTCTTCATCTTTACACTTGCTGTGTTTGTATGGTAGAGAGATTTTGTACAAAAAGGCCTCACCTCTGTGCAAGGGTTTGCAGGCATGTGTGCACGTGTGTGTTCTCACCCCACCTAGTGCCATCAGCTGCCAGAGAGCTCCCAAATTCCCTTAGACCCCGGTGGAATTCCAAATAAAGAGAGCTACTGACCATAGGGTGTTTACATTTGACCAAACTTTCAAAGGGGGACTTTCCAAAAGGTTGCTAAAGGAAAGCTTCTTGCTCCCTCAAGCTTTGAAACAAGTCTGTGGCTGTGCTCTGGAGGAAAAGAGGAATTTCTGTTTCCTGGTGCCTCGGTTTAAAATATTTTTTTTTAAGGTAATGTCATGCTTTAATCAAGAGAAACTGTCCAACAACTCCTCATCTTTTTCCTCCTTCTCAGAGCACAATCTCCTATGTGTACATTAATCAGATTGTAAAACAGCATGCCCAGGACCAGCCCAGGAGCAGGGATTATCTCCTGCAGATGCTGCCAGCACCGGCCTTGCAGCCACTGCAGTTCCAGCTTTGAACAAATGCCCTGAAGCTGCTGGCTGTGCTGGCTGCTGCTGCTGAGCGCTTCCATATCGAATCACAGACAGAGGAAAACACCAAAGTTGTGAACATGAGCAAAGAAATAACCAAAAAAAAAGCGTAAAACTGTGCCATAAAAGCAAGAAGAGCCCTCAAGTCCCCAGTATTAGAGCATCCTCCACATCTGCCTCTGCTGACCTCACCTAGAGGGACTTGCTCTGTAAGATGAAGAAAATGTCATATGTACTCACAGAAATCAGTAATATACTGAATTATCAGGGTTTTTAAGGACTGCTTTTTTTACTCCTTTTTTTATTCCAACTCTGGGAAACTTGAGGGCAATCTTCAATTTCATAAAAATTTTCCCTACAGGCTTTTACATACATATCAACCTGAAGCAGATTATCTGTTTTTTCAGCACTGAAAAATGAGATTCTTCCCAGTGGTTTAGCAATAAACTCTTGGAAATTATCTTAAGCTTATTGCAAAGCAAAACACTTTCATGTTTAGTGTAGTTTCAAGAACACTTTATTCCTGAGAAATATATTCTTTATTTCTTCCCTGCACCTGTAGTATGGTTTTCCAGTTCTAGAAAAAAACCAACAGGTCATGATGATACTGATGTGCTCTTTGGGAAAGCATCAGGAAAATGAAATTTTCCTACTGTGTTGCCTATTTTTTTTCATGAGAGACCTAGGCTTTTTTGTTTGTACATCTTCACTTTTCACTGAGACATTTTATAGTGTTAGCTGGGCAGAATTTCTAAAGCTATTTGAAACTGAATGGTTAAAATGAATGAATGAAAGCATGAATGAATAAGACATTAACCTAGGAAGTAGAAACTGAGGTAGAGTGTGTGCACTCTGAAGCAGTATGGAAACAGATGCCAATAGAGTCCTAGAACTCTTCATTGTGTCTGAGAAGAAAAAAGTCTCAACAAATTAGTGCTAAATGAAAGACACCTCTAGGAAACTGCCTTATGTAGGGAATTCTGTTAAGAGATAGCATCAATAAGGAGATACAGTACAAATAAAAGATAAAAGGCATGATATTTACATATTAAGTTTTGCTTTAAAAATCATACTTTTGTGGGACAATTTAGTATTTGCACTTACAATAAGAAAACCTAGGACATTTAGTACCAATATTAATTTTTCTTTAACACAAATTAACTCATTATCTGATACAATAGTCTCTATGAAGACAAGCTTCTGCCAGCAATCTGTTCTACTCCTCACACCTGATTTTAAATATGAATTGGCCCATCAAAGTCTACCATGGCCATCCAAGCCACAAACCCACAGCACTCCACCTCCACCATGGTCACAACTGAAAGCAGAACTTACTACAGCATACCATCTCATAAAGGTGGAGGAGCACTTTACTTTTTTTCTCTCCTGCACATACGTCCCAGGGAGAATTCACAGTCTGTGCTTCCCATTTCTGGAAACAACGCTCTTTACTTTGTAAACACTGGTCATATGCATCACTTAGGTATCCGTGGTTACAAAGATGTAAAGAGCTCTTGAATTACAGCCTACTTGTTTTCCAGCTTCTGTGCCTGTGAGGGTTGCTGCAGCAGCAAAAACCGTGGGTCTGAACCAGAGTCTACCAAGGCTGACAAGGAGATGACATTAAATACAAATCTGAATATCTGAATAAATTAGGCAGCTGGTACAACCCCAGTTGGTCTCAATTTATATGCAGAGTAAGCAAGGAAAGAGGAGAGAAGGAGGCATTGGAGACTACAAAGGATCTTCCAAGGCCACATCATCCTTCCATGGTATCAAGTGGAAAAACCTGCAGCACATTGCACTTCCAGGGACACCAGTGACACTGCAGAGCCTGGATGCACTGGAAAGGACATCCTGGGGCTGCTTAGGCCAGTGGAGCTCTGCTGGCCCCTCCAGATGCAGGAGAGGCTACCTGAGGGTCTCCATGCCAAACCTTTCCCATCTTAGGGGCATCCTCAGCCTCCTTGCCAGGGGGCATTCCCCAATACACACCCAGTGAAATTCAGGGGGATGTTCACTGCTGCCCTTTAAGTGGGCACAAAGAAAGAAGGAGGGTGAGACTGGCATCCCACAGACACCCTTTGCTGCTCTCTGGGTTAAATAAAGAACTTCACCATCCACACACCAGAGTTAATTACCCAAAGGGAATAAAATGCTGTTCAAGGAGCTGAAATTCACTGTTTCTACAGAGGTTAATACATGCTGTGGCTCATTCCAAGCTATGTTCTAAAAAGGAAGGTGATCTGTGTCCTGCCACCACATTTCAAAATTGCTGTTTAGTCTTGGATCAGAGAAGAGCTTGATGGCACCTTGCTGTAAAAAGAAAATGATAGATTCGGGTCTGCATTTTACAGTCCCACAACACTGATCTTTGATATTTCTTAGGCAAACTTTCTGTTTGAGGTTTGGAGACCGTTTTATTGTTTTTTTCTCTCCTAGAAAAGGTTTGTTGCTCATATTCAACCTCTGAAATCTCTTGCGCACTCCCTGTCATACTGTTTTTCCAAAACAGCATTTGATCTTGTGAAATAAATAATATGAATAATGCATGAGAAAGACATTTTAAAGCCCAAATTCCACCCTTCCTTTCTTCCTCCTACTTTTCTCATTTGGCATTAAAGCTATTATAAATAGGCATATTTTGGTAACAAGCTAGGCTGCCTGTGCATAGAAGGAGCATCATCAGTTGGAGGAGCAAAACCACACACAGAAAAAAATCCCTTAAATATAACACTGGAACAACAAATTCTGCCGAGACAGTATTGATTCAGCATACTCTTGAAATATGTTAAAGCTTTTAATTCCATGCCCTCTCACTCTTTTTCCTTAAGACCATTTTACATTAAGTCAGAGACCTTTCTGAGACCTTATACTACAGCACTTAAACGTGACTGCCAGCCCTAGCAACATTCTCAAAATGTGAACAAAAACCAATGTACTGTAAAAACGCATCTCCACAAATCTGTGCCCCTAAGTTAGCGATTTGTTTCATTAATACATTTTATAAGCCATTATTTATTACTTTTTAAAAGCATGTGACATATTGCAGAACCTTAAACTTACCGCATTGTTTTGAGTGACAGACAGTGGTCATAATTTATACCACATTCTAACACATTAACATCAGTTTTCTGAATCTTTCAATCCCACAGCTTGTCTGGCTGCTTTTTAATAAAGGAGAGTGGTTTAGGGATCCATGAACAGTTTGTGTCTGCACTGGCTCATCAGAAATGCCATCAGAAGAGGAGCACCCTTCTGTTTCAAACTCCCTACAGCACAGACTGGGTGATAAGCTAGAAAAAGAGCCCTGCTCCTGCACACAACCCAGGCACAGCTGTTCCTTGGTGACAAATGGGGGAAAGCTGATGTTCCTCAGTTCTGTTCCTTGTAGGTAATTGAGATAGCACCAGGGGTGAATTGTTGGGCTGACACTCCTTGCAGAGAGGCTTCTTCTCTCCCCTGGTCAATCTCCAAATCTACACATTCCCAGGGAACTCAGGAACATCTTGTGGCCTGGAACCATTTAACTCTGCCCTTCATTTGCTTTGGAGCCCACCTTTCATCAGGATTCCTGCTCTTACAGCTCTCCTGGAGTCATGGAAGAACACCAGGGCAAATTACCCCATCTGTTTCCATCTGGCAGGCATTCAGCAAGACACAGTTCAGCAAAGTGTTTAGATAAATGCTTAACCTTAAACTTGCTATTAAGGACCTAAGGCAATGCTTTCCTGGATTAAGAACAAGAACTACTGAAAAATGAAGGAGCTGTTGATTGTCTGCAGCACGGTCAGAGGCTTCACAAGAGAGAGGGAACTGCTTTCAGGGTAAGATCTGTGTGTGTGGGATGGGACAGTCAATGGAGATGATGCCTTAAGTTTTAAATTTCATGTATTTCAGGCTCTGTGCTGCCCAGGGGTGCAGCTCTGAGCCTCATATTAAGTGCTAGCAACCTCTCTTCACACAGCAGGGACACAAAACAAATCCTTCTCCTGCTGCACACCAAGGACAACTTTCAGCCCCAAAGCACAACCAAGGGGGGCTGCAGGGAGGAACAAGAAGGGTGGGACCTGACAGCCTGGAGCTGGGATGGGACAATTCAACCCCAAGGTGCAAATGGACCCAAACTGATCCAAGGGTGAGACCTGGGGACCCTTTGTCCATTTGGGGACCATTTTGGGTCCCCCTTGGGTGCAGCCCTGGCCAGGCTCTTGTCCTGCCCAAGGTGGATCCTGGAGGCCTTTCAATAAATCCCTGCTTTATTCTCTGCCTCTGTCCAGTCTCTGTTCCAGTCACCCTTCCCAAGGCACCAGTTTCTGGCACCCCAGATGGGACACTGAGGCATCTGAAAACACCCCCTGGACCACCCAGCTCCTGCCCCCCACTCCTGCTGGCACTCAGAGATGAGGCATCAGAGATGGTGGCCACAGAACAGGACACAGACTGTGGCATGGAGCTTTCACATGCCATCTTCATGAAAAAAGTAAAATAGGGGATGATTGCACAGCACTGCTTTTTGCCAGTGTTTAAGCTCTACTGGCTTGTGTCTTTGGCCATCTCACCCTCCAGAGTGGCACAAATCCCAGGGAGGCACAGAGGCAAAGACCTGAATTCCCAGGGATGCAGAGGCAGCTGGGCTGCCCACAGGTGCAGGGGGCACAACCTCAGCCCCTCACACTGCTCCGTGCTCCCTCAGCCATGGCTGGTAGAATCAAACAGCTCAAATTTTCTGTGATGATTGGGACAGTGAAGATCCAGCTTCTCTACAGGTTGATAATAACTCTCCCTTTGCAATACAAATACTGCCTGCAGGTGTTTACTCCTGCCTTTTTACAAACTAAAATGAGACAACACGTTTGCACATGACTAATCCCTTCATAATGCATTTTGCCTCCTGCAAACTGCTTATAAATGTAATTATTTTTCAAAAGACTGAGAAATCTGCCAGATCTTTATATATGGGTCCTTGTGGATGACACAATCCATCACTTTTCCAGTAAAGAACTATACAAAATGAAATATTTAATAGGTGATAAGTTAAATATTAATGGCCAGTGCATCACAGACATCTCCAAATGTTTACATGAGTATGTAAGTTAGATGCTTATTTTTCTAGCAGCTCAGTCTGTTCCCACCTATGCCTGCTAACTGCTTCACAGGCCTCTAAGCAATCCCATGGCCCCAAAGTCACCTCTGAGCAAAAAATTCCAGCTCCAGAAGTTCAAACCCAAGTTGTTTCAGTTCCTCCCTTCTGCACCCCTCAAATAACCCCCCTACCTCACCATGGGCTTCTGGGCTTGCCTGTGCCTGTCTCCAGTACCCACACTGAGTTTTTACTGCAGCTGGAGGTCGTGGTGGCACAAACAGAAATCATTTAACCCTGCTTTCATTCACACAAGAACAAACCCAGCCCCTCCCTCAGCTGGGGAATCTGCAGAGGTTCTGTGGGAGGCTTTGAGCTGGTAAAGGAGGGGAGGCTGAGGAAGGAGGCTGCTCAGGCAGCTGGAAGGTGCTGTGTAAAGAGCAGAGCATCCTGCTGGGGTAATTACAGAGCTCCTACCAGATTTATCCCAAGATCAAGGCCCTAAACTTATTTAACTCCCATATCTTTGAAAAGCTGAACAGTGACAATACTGGACTGCAGGAGAAGTACTTTGGCAGCTCGAGAGGGGAGTTTTGAAAAAGTCAAAATTCTCCTCCCCAAAAGTAGTTTGCTGACAAAGAGCATTAGGTCATCTGGGACAGATGCTGTCTCTCATGGAAAGCAGTGGGGTTTTAAACCCTGCAATTTTTTCTCAACACCTGAAAAAGATCCCCATTGTGGCAGTTCACACAAATTCTTCCACTGACTTCTCTCGAGCAAGACAAAGCAAAAGGAATGTAAAGTTTCCATTTTTAATCCCCTTCAAAATAGCACAGGCATGTATGATGGCAGTAGCTGTGAGAGGTAATTGCTGCACAGTGGCCCAATTACTCACATACTTCAAAACAACCCAAAACTCCCACCTGCTATGAGTGAAGGGCTTAAAAGGTGTGGGTTATGAAACAGATAGAAGCATCATTTCAGACCTATATAAGTGCCAGTTTAAATTTGTTTTTCTTTATTCTTACTACAAATTATCATTAACCTAAATGTGGCTGTTACCTGTGACTGGTGTTCTTTGTGTGTGGTTGCTTGGTTGGTTTTCTTTTTAACTTGAAACTCCTATTTCAGATGAATTAAAGTCTCCAGTCTCTATAGGAAACTGAATTTTGGAAGATTTATGTAGTGCAACTAAAACCATAAAGCACTTCCCCAAGGTTCATTGGGTGTTCAGAGACCTGCTGTGGTGTTAATGTGCTTAACATGGCCTGTAAAGGTTACAGACATGGAGAGATGAAAAAAACCCTCTCATTATGAAGATTATAAACTATTCCACATAGTTTGGGTTGAGTTGGAGTCTCCTTGTGCTAAGTCCAAGTAACAGAAACCCTTCTTCACCCTTAATTACAGTAGCAGTGTTGGGTGGTGCTGCATTAAACTGACCTTTGGCTTTGTGTTAGACATGCTAAATAAATTAAAAAAAAAAAAAATAATCACAATTTCCCAGTAACAAACACAAGCATATCTTATCATTCACAGTGTGAAGTTGTTACTACAGTGCCATCTTCAGTGCGTTACATAAAGTGGAGTTTTCCTGTAGAGGATTTTTTCTTTGTTCTTTATGGGTTGGAAATGGATTAAGAGAACTTCAACTCTAGAGGAATGAATAAAAATAATAATAATAAAAAAGGTGAAAGCCTTCTCTCCTTGTTGAAAAGAAAGAGAGTGTTGTTATTAAGAAAATAAACTGTTATACATGAAGCATATGTAATTATTAGGCAAAGCAATCTGAATCTGGCCACTACAATGTGTTGTGAGGTAAAAAATTATTATCCTCATTTACTGCCAGCAGCACTCAGCAATACCACACAGAAATCCAATCTTGCATGTGCACATGCATTATGTGTAGCACATGACCAAACCATTAGAACTGTTAATAAAGTTTGACTTGTGTATAGATTGCTATTACATTATACTATAGTATACAAGTATACTATTTACAGACAGGAAAAAATGTCTCTCCACATATCTGACAGAGAATTTGGGCTAGCTGTACTGTGGGAGAAATTTCATTTGGTCCAACAAGCCCTTCCCACCTGGTCCCTGGAGTTTAGACTGGACCCAGCAGTGAAGATTACTTCTCTTGCAAAAGGAGCCCACATATGGAATAGCAGACAGCCAGGGAGAGTCTTACACCCCTGATTGCAGAGCTCCTGTGTTACTTTGCTTCCCTGCAATGCTAAAACAAACAAACAAATGTCACTGAGCCCTGCCACAGCCTTGTTCCTTGGCCCAAGGATGCTGTGGGCCGTGGCACAGGTGTGCTATGGGGGGTAAAGGAGAAGGCACTGTGGCAAAGGTCACTGCCATGCTCCTGATGTCTCCATCCAGCTCATGATAACTCCAGTTCTAGCTCACTGCAGGTGCCTGCAGAGTGGGTTTGGATTCATGCTGTTGCTTCAGCCCCATCTGGCACTGAAAGGCACTTGGGCAAACTGACCCTGTCCGTGTCTAATGTCAAAGGGAATTCTTGTGGGGAGAAACAGGAGCTGGGGCCAGCTCCACATCTCAGTCCCACAGCTTGTCAGCAAAGCAAAAACGGCCAAAGGGGCCAATGACACTGGAAAATATGAGTGATTTTATTATTATAAAGCTGATGGTTCTTTTGGGAGGGGATCTATTTGCTTGGCCTTTTCAGGCTTGTGTATTTTCTTGAGGATGGCTCAGAGTTGTATTGCTCTGTACAGAGTAAACAGCTCTATTTAATAGCTAAAGAAGAAAAGTCTACAAAGAGGAAAACACAGCTTATCCACTTTCAGTGAAATATCTCAATCTGAACAATAGACCACTGTGCAGAGTACAATGGCACTTCCCTTTTGAAATGGATTGTATGCTGATAATACTCATCATTTGCATGCTGCTTTCATTTTGAAACCACATTACAATGTATAGGAATCCTTACTAACACACTTTACAATTTATAATCCTTACAATCTTTGCTGTCATAAGTGGTATGAATTACTTGACAAAGCTACACAGAGAAAATGCATCATCACACTGTTGTT
>VZUA01027017.1:425-17746 GCA_013401035.1 Horornis vulcanius | reverse complement strand
AGCTTGGAATGGTGACCCTCTAGGAGTGCCAGAACCAGCTGTCAAGAAAACATATGGAGGCAGAGTTTCCCAGTCAAAGCATTATTAACAGTCCCTGTTGTTTCACAGTTTATCTCCTTCAAAGCCTGGAACCAAAACATTTCCCATTTCTTTGCTGGGTGCTGTCTTGCCATTGCTTTGACTGCCCTGCTTCCTTGCAGCTTTGTGTATCCAGAAACAAATGTTGGTCTCTGCGGACCTCCTGCTGTTTGTTTTAACAAATCTTTATTAAAGGTCTGAAAACACTTGCAGTATACTGATTTGTACTATTAAATTTAACTCTGTAGCTGTGAAGGTGTGGCTTTATTACAGATAGAAATGTGCTATTTGTCCTGCTCTCATTGATTCTGTTACAAACCTTTGCTTTAGGCTATTGTAAGTGAGACTGGAAGATGACTGACTGCTTCTGGGCAAAGAATTGGGGGAATTCGGAGGCCTGGAGAAAAGACAGGCTTCCAGGCATCCAGCCTGTTTGCTTGCAGCAAACAAGTTTTGAAACAAACTTTCAGGAGCATCAATTTGTCTCACTATCTGTAGAAGTCCAAATATATATATATATTTTTCCTTATTTATTTATTTATTTATTTATTTATTTATTTATTTATTTATTCTTGAGCTTAATTATTCCTTTGCTCTTTCTGCAGATCCTAGAAGAAAGTATCATGTAAGGCTGCTGGCATATAACAGTATGGAAGAAGGTTATCAGGCTGACCAAACAGTCAGCACTCCAGGATGTGTCTGTAAGTGTTGTAGATGCATGAAGAATTTATTGAGAGTTGAGGTGTTTCAGGGTCCCAGCAGCTCTGTGTTTTTAACTTTTAAATAATCAAATCAGCGTAAAACAGAGAGCAAGAAAGATCCTATCAGTGACAAATCCTGCCTTAGTCACCCTGCAACTGAGACAGTGTCCTGTGTTCATGAAGTGCAGTTGAAGAAACAGGGCAGCCCAAGCACATTACCTGCCTTGCTGGATTGTATCATCTAACATGATGTATCCTGTATCTTATGAGAGATTTATCTCTTTTCCTTGTCTCTGCTGATACTTTTGGCTTCATTTTGGAATAAACAAGTGAGATTGCAGAAATAATATGGGACATGTATTGGCTTAGGAGGGATCTCTAGTAGCTTTAACTAGATTCCTGGGTCTGAATACCAGGTAGTGCTGGGTTAGGGGAGATTTTTATCTGAACTGTGGGCTCAGCCCTCTCCACGTAACCAGTATCTGTATACAGTGCAGTAAATCATTCCTGCTCCTGTTTTGTTTTGAACAGCGGTCCGTGATCGCATGGTGCCACCGCCGCCACCTCCTCACCACCTCTATGCCAAAGCTAACACCTCATCTTCCATCTACCTTCACTGGGGAAAGCCTGCCTTCACCTCAGCCCAGCTCATCAACTACACAGTGCGCTGCAACCCCGTGGGGCTGCAGAACGCTTCCCTGGTTCTCTACCTCCAAACGTGAGTGCAGCGCTGCTGAGGACTCTCGCATTGCCAGTTCTGCATCCTTCCCACTCCGTTTCTACTCCTCCTGCTCTCCTTTAATTTTCCTTCACTAGCAACAACTTTTATTTCCCTCAGAGGAGTGTGTGTTTTCCCCATTGGCTACTAGTTAAGTTTCTTGTGTTTTTAAAGATATATTCATAGAACAGCTTCGTTCTCTACCAGTGATCCTTGTGTTGGATTATTGAACTAGTTCTTGATTTTTTAATGTATTTAGCTGTCTAGGTTGAATTTAATTTTAAGCTCTTTTTCAACCATACAAGAGGCAATACCTATTTTATAGGTAGCTTGTCTGGGCAAAGATGGAACTTAGACCAGTGTCCAATTTTAAGACTGAAAATGAGAATTTTTGAGGGGGTGAGCATTTCATTGTGGGAATGCCATGTTTCTGGGTGTGTGTGACACACTGCTAGAGGAAATCAGAGTAGGATTGCTTGCTTTGCAGATAAGAAATGCCTGTCTTGGGTTGCTGCTCAGCCTCTGCCCAGGTGGTGTGGGAGCAGAACACTTTGCCACATGCTGGGAGCCATGGGGCTGGTGAGGGAATCCATGTGTGTAGCTCCCTCAAAACCTCAGTTTACTCAAGCCTCTAAATAAGAAAAATGCTGTCTTAAAGGATAAATAGTTTCCATCCTTATATTCATGGTTTTCTCTTCCAAGAACACATCTGCTGCTGTATAACTCCCGGCTTAACGATTAGACACAGCATAATCACCATGTAAAGTTCTTAGTGTGCAGTGTGGAGCATAGCAATGAGTGCTGCTTTTAGTGATAGGATGAGGCTATTGCAAGTACTGGTTACTGCCCCTGCAGTTCAGAAGATGAAAGTACTAAATGAGATTTAATAAAGCAATATCTGTAGAGTAAGACCATTTTAAATTGAGATTTAATCTTGATTGGGGTATTATCATCCAGAATTAACCCTGGCATATATGAAAGATTTCCTTCTGCCCTAGAATCAAAGTAAAGTGAAATGTCTACAACAGACTTTGTGACCAAATTGTAAACTGCAGCATTATAATCAATTCTGCAATTAATATATTACTAAACATTGCTACCAGATGAGTAAGGAGCATTTATATTCATCCCCTAAACATGAGGTGTGGAGGCCATAAGTGGAAGGGGATGTTGCCCATATAGCCTCTGTGTGTGAACTGGGAAGCAGATCCAAGAGCCAATACCCTGTGCCTTGTCAGCTCTGACCCTGGCTGCAGTTTGTTACTCCAGCCTGAAGCACAGTGTCCTATGGACAGGTGTGGCAAGAGCTGAGTTTGGGATACCTGCTGCTGATCCAGCCAATAATATTGTTTGTGCATCAGCTGTTCAAACAACATTAATAAAAACCTGAGCTCACATCGATTGACAGTGGACGTAACATCCTCCTGAGGGCTCCAGGGCTGGTACAATTACATTTCCAGGTAGGCAGCACAGATGTGCCACGTGTCTGAACTTGGATTGGTTTGTCCTGACAGTGGGAATCTGCTCCTGTGACTGAGACATCTGATTTGGGGATCTTCAAGTCAACTGCTGCTGTTTAATGTATTTTATTCCTTCATCTCTCCAGGTCAGAGACTCACATGTTAGTTCAAGGTCTTGAGCCAAAAACCATGTATGAATTTGCAGTTCGATTGCATGTGGACCAGCTCTCCAGTCCTTGGAGTCCTGTAGTCTACCACACTACTCTCCCTGAAGGTAAGGAACCAGGAGAGGGACCCTATGGTCTAAAAAGAACGTTTTGTAAACCAAATGGCCTGAAAAAGTGCTTATTAATTTTAAGCTGTGTGTAGGAGAGGGAAATCCTTTCCTCTGAGACACTGATAGTGCTCTTCTTGGTGAGAGATAGAAAAATGCTAGCAGGGAAATCCCTGTTTTGGAACTGTGAAATTCTTTTTCAAAATCCACCCTAAATCATAATCACCCTAAAGCATTGATTTTTGTATAATATGTGATGCTTTCACTACTAGCACCCACTGAACTTGAATAAAAACTTTAAAATATGTATGTATTTAAGAGGTGTGGCTGATTCATTGGCATTTATGAAAACATATTTTAAACCCCAGAAGTTTTGGAAACTGTAAGAATATTACACATCTACTGCCTTCCTTAGCTGCTGGTTTGATTACTGTCAGCTTGGTAGGGGAAATCCACACCTGCAGTTTCATGTTCTCATCAATGCAATGTTTGGGAGGTATTTGTTCACAGGATAATGAAGTAGGGGGTTGTCAGTAACTGTTTCTTTCTGGAGTTGAGGGAAAAATACAAAACTTGCTTTTACAGAATCTAAGCTATTGACTGGCTCAGAGTTAACAGGAGAGTGTCTCTGAGGAGCAGTGTGTGTTTGTTTCAGTGTGGTTTCTGGGATGTAGCAGTAGCCATTAGGACTGCACATCAGTTCCTTTCTGAGCAATTTAATTGCATGTAAATTGGGTTAGCCTAATAGCATTGTGTTACTGTTCTCACAGCACCATCTGGCCCTCCAGTAGGAGTGAAGGTGACTTTGATAGAGGATAATACTGCTTTGGTTTCCTGGAAGCCACCTGAGGGTCCTGAAACAGTTGTTACACGGTACACTATCCTCTATGCGTCCAGGAAGTCTTGGATTGCTGGGGAATGGCAAGTGTTGCACAGAGAAGGTAAACTAAAATCATGAACCTGTGAGCTGGACAAACAATGATGCTACTTATAAGATGCTTTGTTACTTTAGCAACCTTGGACTACATTACTACTATGAATTATGAAATAAATTCATATAAATGTTCACATGAAAGTTCCAATTAGTTTAGAATTATTGCCATGGGAAGATGTATTAAAAAACAAGTTCATATTCAGAAGGTGAAGGGAGAAGGGGCTCTCTTTGTTACTTTGGAGCTCAGTATGTGCATGTAAACCAAAATGTCCTGAAAATCAAATTACATCCATCTTAGTTCTGTTGTAGCCATGATTGTGATGGTTTCATTCTGTTAATGCAGTCTTTCAAATCTGAAGTCTCTGAGATGCTTTGTTCTCCAGAAATAAATGTTTAAATGTGACTGTGTGGGTTTATATGTTTCCATTGATCACTGCCAATCCAGTTAGCTCAGTTTGCTTAATGAACTTTCTCCTACTCCCAGTAAATCACTCTGCAAATTCAATTTAACTCTCTAGCTCTATTCTACTGCTGAGTCCCAGCTAATCTCACAGTACCTTGGGTATGCTTATGTGAACTGCAGTCACATCTCTGTGATTAAATGTAGAGATAGTATAAATTTTTGTAGGCACTTTTCTGAATAATACTGGGATTTGAAGAGCTGAATCAAGAACAGATTTTTACTGTAGCCAGAAAAAAAAGTAAAAGGCATTTATTGTTCCATTGATAGTCAGAATAGAGAGAGGTAGTTCAGAACAGATAATATTCTAATGTCTTAAACCAGAGGGGAAAGCTCAGTGTTACAGAGTAAAGTCATGTGCTTGAGTAGACTATTTAAGAGGATTGCCCTGGAACAGTCACTGTTTTGTTGTTCTGTTACCTGGCTGGAAGCTTAGTTGTCAGCAGAGAGTGAGGCTGTAACTTTTTTGTGGAGATAATTCTAAAAATTTAATGAATATGCTCTCACAGAGAATAATTCATTCCACTGTCATGGAGAGTGAGCTGTTCTAGTTCAGAGCTGTTGTTCTTCATGCTGTTCCTGAAGGGGGGACAAAAGCCCAACAGCCCCTCTGAAAGGTGGCACTTTGTCTGCTGCAGCACAATGGTGTTTGTCAGGCTGGCCTCAAAGAGGATGGGCAGCTGTGAAGAGTAACAGGAGAATGACTATTGAACTAAATTTGTGAAAAATAACTAGTCTCTGAAATATCAGTCAGGTCTAACTATGGGGGAAGATTGAGCCCATGGGTTTTCACACTTAAAATTGTTCAATGAAACAGTAATTTAAATAAAGTTGTCCAACTAAATTTTTGGAAGAAACAGTGATATTGTTATATTAAAGGACAAATTGACTATTAATTTTTACTCAATAAAAAACCCAGCAGATTTAAATTCATGGAGAGCTTATATTCTAAGGCTAAACCTTGTCATTCTGTTGGTGATGCACTGTATTTGCTGCGTGCAGCAAAGTGGCTGAATTGCTTTCAGATACATCTTTCAGCTCAGTCATGCCTGTGAAACTGAGCAGCATCTCTGATAGTATTTCACCAGAGATTTCAGATGACAGGATGGCAATAACAGTAAACATTTCCATGTATTCCCATACTGAAAGTGTTGGAGGGAATGAGCAAATGGAGAGCTATAAATCTCAGTGTATTACTGTGCCCATCAATGTTAGAGCCACAAATTTTGCATTTTGACAGATATACTAGGGTTTGAGGCATGGCGTGGAATTCAGGCATCTTGACACACTAGGACAATCTGTTATGGTGTTACTTAAAGTATAGATGAAAAAGTCTGTGAAAGGAAATTAGTATGTAGAGATAAAACTGGGCAGATACCATGATCTGTCCTGTGACAGTCCTTTCATAGGTAATCTGAGGTAGAAGCAGGGTTTGGCCTTCTTAATGCATTTATTCTGATTAGATCAGTTAACCCTATGCAATAAATAGCATTGTTTTGTCTTGATGCTAAACTTGTTTTGCAGAAGATTTGTGAAATTTTGACTCCATTCCATTCTCGTACCTCCAGAGAAATCCCCCCAAATAAAAAAAATATTTAAAAAACCCACCAAACCAAAAAAACACAAACCAGCCCTACAACCTATAAAAGTCCTAACATGGACTTCAGTTTATACAGGAAATTTTCTCCCAATCCACGTCCTAATTTGACTGAGCTTGTGTTAGACCTGGCAAAACCAGAAAACATAACTGTATTTTGGTGCTTATTCATGGTTTGAGTTATCTTCCAGCCTTCTTCCCTAGTTCTCTTCAAGTGGGTCAGAAGTTACAGTTGGTGTGCAGTAAATCAGTACCCAGTGCTCACTTGCTTTAGCAATGCAGCAGATTGGAAAGGAGCTGGTGGCAAGGAGCCTGTGATATTGAAATGTGACCTTTCACCCTTGCTGGTGCTAAATATTACAGCTCCTTTGGTTACAGATACCTCACATTTTACTTCAAATGCTTTCAGCTAATGGTTTGGGGTTTTTTTTTATGGAAGAACTGAAATAGCTTTTGAAGTAGCTTCCTTTTTGCCAAATGTATAATCTTTTCTGTCAACAAAATAACCTTATATTTTATAGGCTCCCATGATACTATAAATTTTGACTTCCCAAAGTGATTTTAAAAGTTAAAATTTTTACTTAAGCCTGAGAAAGTAAATGGCATATGTGAAAGCAAAGAGATAGATTTAGTGCTGTAACTAAATTTAAATTTATTTAATTTTTAGAGCTGTAACTAAATTTAATTTAAATTTAGTGCCACTGTTAGGGAAATAAAAGCAGCATATTTCTATGGTAGCAAGAAACACAGGCATTTTAGAAATCAATTGGAATTCTAAGCAGTAGCTGAAGTCCCTGGGCAGGCAAAACTCTCATTGACTTTGATAGGAGTTTTGCCTGTCTAAGGACAATGCTAGTGAATCCTATTTATGTTCTTAATCTTTTTTCCTGCCTTCAGGGACTTTAGGAAATGAATCCCTAGCACATGAGAAAGACATTTTCTATAATATCCTTAGTAGCACAGCTTAGATGCACAATAATCAAGGAAGCCTACACAGGTCTAAATAGGGTTTAATTTTATTTTAAGATCAGGGTATAAGGTACTCTTGCAGAGCTGTTCTGTTCATTTAACTAGACCTGAAATTTGATAAACTGAATCTGGATTCTTTTGTTCTGTCAATTTTTATTCACGTTCATGGTACAGAGGTGGAGGAGAGGCACATATGTTCTCTCTGAGAGAGGTTTAACATTCTGGGTTCTCTGCCTGAGAGTCTGGTTAACGCTGGGTGCATCTCCTCACAGATGTGATCACAACATGAAGGCTGTCACACTGAAATGCAGCTCTTCTAGATTTAGGGTTGGTGTGCTGTGTGTCATAGCCAATACTTGAATCTTGGTTTTGAAATATTCTGGCCCTTCACAGTGTCCTATGTTCAAACAGAATAGAGAGAAAGGAAACAAGAGATGAGGAGGCAAGCCCAATGTTCATTCTGTAGCTTGTGTATGCAGGGTTGAATGTATCAAAGTGATCACAATCCTCAAGCAAGATTTAGAGGTGCTATTGGCAAAGAAATGTAGGTCCCAATGTCTAAATATGAATCTTTTCCCAAAATTTTGTCACAGTGGAACTGTTTATTGTATCTTTTCATAGGAGCAATAACCATGGCTTTGTTGGAAAACCTTGTAGCAGGAAACATCTACTTGGTTAAAATAGCAGCCTCCAATGAAGTGGGAGAAGGACCCTTCTCAAATGCAGTGGAATTTGCTGTCCTGCCAAAGGAGGCATCAGAGTCTAACCAGAGACCTAAACGCTTGGATTCTGGAGATTCCACAGGTCAGTAGCAATGTTTTGATTACTCTGTCACAAGTACTGGGGAGAAAAGATCCCTGTTTGTTTTAGCCACTTTCTGGCTAAATCATTCTATTTTATGCGAGGCAGTCTTAACTCTGTAGCATTTTCTTCTAAATGAAACAATTTTAGAATTTTTATCTCTGTTCAACTCAGAACTGATCTAATTCTCTTGCTCAGAAATAGAAAGTTTGCCTTTCAAATGAGAATACGTAACTGGTTTGAATTTTACATCAGTAGCTTTGCAGCCAGTCTTCTCAGGCATTTCCTTTAAGTCCTTTATCTGGCTTGAGATACCAGTAGCACTGGTCTGTCCTCTTCCTCTCCTCCCAGGACTGCACTGACCAGACACTCCTCTGGTCTACAAGTTTTATTTTCAAAAGTATAAAAGTGTATGACAGAGAAGGCCTGGAAACCTCATTAGAAGGAAGCATTTGTCTCTGTGGTTGTAACTGTAACCCTATTAATTTCCTGACAGGGAGCAGGGGTTAACTCTTGTTATTTACTGAGCCTTTCTGTGTTCCTTTTTGATACAGCTTATTCTGACTATTACCATCTGGACCAGAAATCAATGACTGGCATTGTTGTTGGGGTTTGCATAGCCTTGACCTGCATTCTTATCTGCATCCTGATCTTAATTTATCGCAGTAAAGCCAGGTATGTTTTTGTTCTCGAAAATTGAGCTCTTTTTCAATGCACTCACTCTTGGACGTGCCTTTTCCTCCAAGAGTGCTAAGTTCTCTGAAGTACCCTGTCTCTTCACCTGTTTCTATCAGTGTTGGAAACAAAGCACTTTGTTGGCTCTTCCTACTCTACCTGAGCCCCTTCTCCAATGAGAAGGAGGAAGAACCCACAGAGTGAGAGGGTGGTGGTGCTTGGACAGCTCAGTATGAGGCGTGTTTCCAGCTGAACCCCTGTTTTGGGTCATTTAGGCATGCTGCTGTTCATCATCTGCTCCTCCTGCTGAACCCTCCAGCCTGCCCACACCTGGCTTGCAAGGCTTTAACGCCCCAGTGCTGCTGGACAAGAGAAACTCTGTCATAAAGGAGTTCCATGATGCAGATTTTAAAGCAGATCCATGATTCAGTTTCTTTGCAGCGGTGCAAGCTGTGTCTGTCATCAGCTGCTAGAGGGTATAAACTGGTCCTGTGGCTCTGCCCAAAACCTTGGAATGAGAACAAATATCAGACACTTGAAATAATAAATTAAAAAACTCTCTGAAAGTGTTTTTCAGTAACAAGGGCTTTTTAGCTTACATGCAGGAAAAAAATGGATTGGGAAACAGTCTCTGTGTAGTTTGGTAGAAAGGTCTTAATGTCATTAGTGGTTACTTCCTCCTAGTAATATTACTAATCATGACAATTCCTGTCTGCACATAAGCTTGTAGCCTACTGTGTGTGATTAACTGGAAGCAGATGTTATTTTTATCACAAGCAATAACATTTAAATTCCAAGTGAGTAAGGACTATCATATAACAAAATGTAAATGCCAAGAATATACCAGGATTACTTGATTAATAATAGCTTTGAAGTTTATCCTTGATTTTTTTTTTTTGGTATTGTATTCCTGTGGGACAATTTTATTCCTCCTTAACATTGTGTAGGAAAGCATCTGCTCCTAAGCCTGTGCAGCAAAGCACTGACCAGCTGTCACGTACCAGCATCTCATTAGCCAGTCCTAATGAGGTGGAGAAGAATATTGAAGGAATTGCAGAGAATGAAGAGTCCTTATTGCCAATGATAGTGGGAAACAGCTTCATCGATGCTAAGGTACTGTGAGTTTTATTATCTCTCAGGTCAGAAATCTTTCTTTAGAATTCATGAGTCAGAGTCCTTACCAAAAGTAAAATATATATCCTACAATCCTCCAGGAGGCTGTTTTATTAATGGGACAAGCAAAAAGTTGGCAATCCAGGCTCAGATTTTCAAGAGTTATCTGAAAGTTCAGCTGGAGATCTGGTTGACTACATTTGTCTTTGACTGTACTCTGCAGATTGCAGAGTTTTGCCCTGGCACAGCATCCAAGGATAAAGGCTCTACAGACTTGGGGCTGATCCCAGGAGATAAGTGAGAGTCCTTGGCAGCCCTGGGCTCAGTCAGTGCCTGTGCACAGTCCAGTCAACCACAGCACTAAGCAGGTGTGAAGAAAATGATTATTTTTCTGTATATTTACTGGTAAGACAGTGTTGCAGTTTATAAACTCATAGTCAGTCAAATTATAAATGATGATGGCAGGATGTACCAGTGGGTGTGCAGAACCTTCAGTCCAGGAGTCCAGTGTGACAACACCACAGTGGCCTTTCTTTCACATGCAGACACACTGAGTTCAGGCTTGTTCTGCTCACACTGCAAACTTGAGTGCAGCTGCTCCCTGAGGACACGTGTGAGAGCTGAGAAATGGAAATGGGGCCAGTAGAGGCACAGGCACTGCCTATGAATGGCCACATTCTAAGTACTTGAGCAAGAGCAGTAGCTGGAATATTGTGCTCTGTGCCTGCAGTATTGCAGCTTTGGGTCTGGACAGAAAGCTTGCCAGATTTGGTGGGTCTGTTTTTGACTTGTCTTGAGCAGATGGGTACCAGACCACAAATACGTGACCCACTGCTGAGGCTTCATTTGTCTTTATTTTCAGTATGAAACCAATAGGTAGGAATAGAAAAATATTTTCAAGTGACTTAGAAATTTACTTTATTAAAATAAATGTCTGCATCTTCCTCTGTTGTAGGGAGGATCTGATCTGATTATTAACAGCTATGGGCCTGTCACAAAGACTAATGGCAAGAAAAGGTGGCTGTTCTTCCATGATGCTAAGAAGGTGAAGACTGAGGAGGTAATTGCTCTAATGGGCAGAGATGCACAATGTTTACTGCAATACCCTCTTTGCAAAGGAAGATACATAGTTTTCTGTTTATGGAAAAACATATTTAGTGGTCTTAGTATTAATTGGATAGTTTCAGTTGTGTAAGGTTGATGGTGTTCTATCTCACCATAGTAAAGTCTTACAGAAATTCCATTTTCTGACAGATATTGTTGTCAGGACACTGTGACTCTGCCGTTAACTGCTTGCTTGCCTTCACCTTTGTATCTGTGATTTCCGTGTACTTTGCATTGTTGAACTACTTCTGCAGACACTCTGTATAAATATAAATACAAATTAAATATGTATTTACAAATAAAAATAATATCAAAATAGAATCCTTTCTTACCCTGACAGCTAAAATTTTTGTTGGCTGAAGAGAAAAAAATGAGGGAAACTAGGTGATATACCCAAAGTACTGAAAAAATTGATAACCTGAATAGAACTATCTGGCTTCTGAAACTGTTGGTCTGGACACATTTGCTATTTGGCTGAGAAAAAGAGCAGTTTAAAACGGAAGTGTTAAACCAAATCTGGAATATTACTATGCAAATTCACACCTATGGAGCATATAACCATTCTTCATTGCATTTTAACTTGTATTGTGCTCTTGTGTGTTTAAGAATTAGAAAGCCTTGATATCCATGTTGTAAAATCGTATTGAAAAAATATTTCTACAAGCAGCTGTGTATTTCTGATGCCCCTATATGAAAAATATTTGCTGTCACCCAAGGAGTAATGCTTTAAGGATATGCATGAGGGGATGGAAGGGAGCTCTACCAAGTGTGTTTTTAAAATACTCTTCACATCTCTCTAGTGAAATAATTTTTTAAAAGCCATGCTTATCTAGAAGCATTATTTCATCCACTGTGGAAAAGTATGAGCAAGACTTGAGACAGATTATTTTTAAGTTCTCCTAAGAAAGCCCTGAGAGAAGCATTCTGGTGGAATAGGAGACAGGAAATGCAGTAAAAATTCAAATGATGACTCAGCTTTTCTGAGGCCCTTTTCTCTGTGCCTTTCCGCAGCCGCAGAGGAGGTTCGTGCGGGCGGTGTGCCTGTACCAGCCGGGCCCCGCCGTGCTGCTCAGCCGGGACGGCTCCCCCGGCTCCCCGGGCCAGCGCTCCGACCTGCAGGGCCCCTTCGGCGACACGGAGCACTCGGCCAACAGCGAGGGGAGCCACGAGACCGGCGACTCCGGGAGGTTCTCGCACGAGTCCCACGATGAGATTCAGCTCTCGCCCGTGCCGGGGGCCTCCCCTCCGGGCAGCAGCCCCTTGGGCAGCGGGGACCCCACGGCGGGGAGCGCGGCCACCAGCGAGCCCCCGCCGCCGTTCTCCGCCGCCCACGCTGCCGCCTCCCCTCTGCAGATCCACCCCGCGGTGCCCAACTGAGCCCGGGGCCACTCCGGACCTCTCAGTGCGTGTCTGTTCGAAGGACAATGAACAGGGAGCCAAAGTTTCATTGTGGAAAGCCTGACTAACCTAGCAGGTGATCCACAGTTCTGCTGAATGTTGGGGGTTTTTTTTCCTATATTTTGGTTTGGGTTTTTTGTTGGTTTTTTTTTTAAAGCTCGCTCATTTTGAATGTTCGGTGGTCAAAAAATGTGAAAGGAGTGAAGATTTCTGACTAAAGTTAAGAATATGTCACTGGAGCAAAGGGAAGGCTGTTGGCCCTTTTGCTGACTATCTACCTCAGTTTGCCGAGAGGTGAACTCTGAATGACGACTGCTTTACCTCATTTGTGTTCTAGTTGGTCTCAGCTATGGAACTGATGATACTTCCTAGTAGTGTTGTTTTATTTTGGGTTTTTTTGTTTTAATTCCCCGCTGCCCCCAGTTGTGTGTAGTGTATGTGTGTGTGTGTGTGTGTGTATGTACTCAGTGATCAGGGAGTTGTATAGGTTGGTGGACAAGATTGTTTAGCTGAAGCTCTGTCTTTAAAAAGAAGGAAACCTCAGAGTATAAAATGTTATGGCTTCATGTGGTTGACACAGAATATGTTAAAAACTGGGAGAACTGGAACTTCCACATATGCAGCCACATGAAATCTTTTGTACCTCTTGATTCCTTAGACCCTCAGTAAGCCTAGGACAGTGCCTTTCCTCAGCAACCTGTGCCAGCAGCTGCTGACAGCATATATGCTGTATCCCTGGGGCTCTGGGACATGCTGGATTCCCCACAGTGTGACAAATATTGCCCCTCTATTCACAGTTAAGGCTAAAAATCATAGCAAAATGAAGAACTACTCAGCATTTTCAGACAGCTTGGCTCTGCCTGAGAGTTAAGGAATAGATAACAAAGCTGAGTATTCCAGTATCACAGTACTTCTTAGCAGTGGTGCCTTGCATTATATATTATGAAATTACTGATTTGCCTTATTCCTGTTTAGTATTCATAAAGTTCCTTTGGAGTACAGAAAGATGCCTTAAATGCTTCTTAGCTGTTTTAAGTAAACTGTAACATGAGTTTATAGCTCATTTTTACCCATCTTTGAGTGCTGATAAGCAGTGCTAGCATTGTAGTATGTCTCAGAACTGTTGTTAGGATGCAAACCTGCTCCTTCCCTTCACCTAGTGTGCTATTAGCCAGGAATTTTAGCTCAGGGAGTGACTTTACCTATATGCCAATCTAAAACTCTGATTAGGCTACCATGAGAAATAAAAAAGCCAGAGCTTTAGTTGAAGAGTCTGTTGAAAGAGGTGAGTACTGCTACTGCCTCGAACCCATGCAATTCCTGTTTTATACTACCTCCTTTTAAAATGATTCTAGTATTTTTTTGGATTTTGTTATTGTTTTTTCCTGTACTCAGGGAACAGTTTATTACTTTTAAGCTGCCTCACGGAAACGTGGAGCAAACTGACAGGGTATCATTTTGTGTTTTAATAGGAAAGAGTGAGAGACGGGGAGGAGGCTGGAATCATCCAATGTTATAAAATTGCCTGCATCTATATCCAGTCCTCTTCTCACTCCTCTTCTTTCCCTGTTCTACTTAAAAGAAAGAAAGAAAGAAAGAAAAAGAAAAAAAAATTAGGCATATGTTTTTACTTTAAAAAATTGTTTAAAATATAATGTTGTGAGAAATCAACCGTAGGAACTCCTGGCTCTATTTAAGTCTGTCAGAACTCCTACTGACTTTACTGGGGCTGAGATGTCACCTCCAGGGGTGCCAGGCTGACTCCAGGTGGTCAGAAGCTGTGGGTAAGCCCTACTCTCGTGGTTGGAGTGTGCTGAGGAGTCAGGCTCTGGTTCCTGGGGTTCTTGCCCGTGGAGCTGTTGCCTGTCCTGAAGCACGCAGTACACATTCACCTCTCCCTAACAGTGTTGATTCCAATGCTTGAAGAATGATCTTGTACCAAAGACTTTTCTGTGGAAGAGAAGGAAGCCACATATTGTCCAAAAGGAATTGAACTAGTTAAAAAACTATAGGTTTGAAGAGCTGAAGACATTTTATTGTATAAGTAGTTACTAACAAAAACCAATAGGGCTTCTTGATTGCAGTAGCTGATTGCATAGATGAGTTGTATGCTTCAACAATTTTAACTACCTTGTTGTTACAAGAGCCTTTAAAGAAAATTATAATGCCAGCAGACATCTCCAAAGAATTCCAAGTGTAATTTTTTTCTCCAGCATGTAGTTGATGAACAGTACAGTATTAAGAAAAATATTTTTTAACAGTTTTTTATCTACTTGCTGAAGAAAAAGAAAACCTTTTCACCAAAGATTTATTTTTGATCTTGTCAGGCAGAACGTGTAGTGTACAGCAGAGTACTGTTTTTAGTTAGGTAAAGTGTGAATTAATCAGAACTAGAGTAAGAATGTGTAACTGTAGCATGAAGTTTCACACTTCATCTTTCAGAGTAGCCTCTTGTGTTAGTTGCATTCAGAAAGAGCTGATATGCAGAGGGTAACTGCTTCTCCAAAGACTTGTTTGCTGTAAGTACTGGCAATGGGGTATAATTTTATCATCCTCCTTACAGGTAAATACTATAATCCTAAACTCTTCCTTCCAAAGACTCATTCTGTAGTTTAACCTATGGATAATCTGAGAGAAACAGACTTCATATAAAATCTGCCAATCTTATATAGATGCTTGAAGTTCAATAGCCAAAGAGTTGAAAATACTCAGTGTGTTAGAGAGCAGCGCATCCAGAACTGGATTCATCACTTAATGTTTTATCAAGGTACTTCTTATCAGCAAATAAAGAAAACCAAAGATATTTAAGGTTACCTCAGCATATAGGCAAGCTTAGTTAGGGTTTAATTATTCTTTTTCTTTATTTTTATGTTAACCAAATATAAAACACTTCTCCAGAACCCAGTCTACATTCATGTGCTTCCCTTTGTCACATTCGTGATTTCTACAGAACAAAAAATCCTCTCCTCATAATTCATGGCCTAGTACTAATATATCACAAGATTTTGTGCGAGAAAATTTGTCTTATGATTGAAAATGCCACCAAGGTAAGCAAAGGAATATCCAGAAAAAATGAAGAAATTGATAATGTCTCTATTGAAATTGATAGCAGAATCAATCCTTCACAATTGTAACAGTGCAAAACTTAACAGTTTAAATGCTCCGTAGCCTTGAAGCCAATGCATGTAATTATAAATATGATCTTACAGATGAAAATTTTTTTCAAAGTTTATACCTGTGGCTGTCTAAGGGAATGAGTTTTTCACTTTGTTCATTCCATTTGCCTAGAAAGAGCTGGCAGAACAGAGCAGGCAGACTGGTTTCAGGTTTTCCAGGTTTTTCTTCTAGGTTATGTCTGTAGAAACTGGGTCCTGGAGAAAAATATATAATTTCTTAATTATGAATTTTACTAAATATGTTCTGGAAGATGAACATAAATGTGGAATTTAGTGTTACACTATGTGAATTGATTTTGTTTAAGTGTAGTAAGAACTAAGGGGCCATGGCTGGTGTAATGAGTGTATGTGCAACCCTTGTGTTTTAAAAAAAAGCAAGTGTTACCTTTGATGTGACTTGAAAAGCATCAAAACTTACAGAGGAAACCTCAAAACTGACTTACCATGGCGATGGTGTTTGTAAGAGAGGATCTCCCCTTCAGTGCCACAGCAAGGCCTGGAGCCCAGACTCAATGCTCAATCTGCCCACAGCTACACTTGTGTGCTTTCTTCATATTTAATAAACACAAAGCTCTGTGGTCCTTCAGGAGTTACCCAGGATTGTGACTGTGTGTGCTGTGCAGGACAGGGCACATCAATTGGTTACTTTTTAATAGCTCTGCTATTGTAAGAGAAACCTGAAAAATCTACATATCACTTTCAGTAATTTCCTGTATTAGCTCTCCATTTTTTGGATAACTGATGATATTTTTAACAGAAAAGAGTATCAAGAGATTGCTTTGCCTGGTTTTAGTTATTCTTACAGTTCATTCTCTCATTCAAGATGAGCTTCATCTTGTTTGCCTTATTCAAATCAGGGTCCTCATCCTGTTTCTTTTTGAGCCAATGGGAGAATTAGTTTGTATTTCACTTTGCATAGTCTGGACAAACAAAATAAGCTTTTGTTTGTTTTTTAACTCTTCACAGTACTATTATTTTAAAAGGACAGAATTCTTAGATGGTTGAAACTCCCACTGGGAAATGGATTTTTTGTAAGGTAAGCCACCATGCATCAGAGGACCTCTGTTACTCTCCATGAATCCAGTATTAGCCTGTAGTAAACACTGAGTATTTCAAGTCAGTTTACCTCTTTTTCATTGCAAATCAAGTCAAGTTGAATGACTTCTCATTTGCTGCAGCCTGGGTGTACACAAGCATAGTTACTGCTAGCTCACAGTGAACTGCTGCTCTGAGCAAACTGAGCTGTTGTTCATTAAATGGATTTTTGTTCATTTAATGCAGTTCATGCAGGGAAAATTCCATCTCCTAGCGTGGGGAACATTGGTAGGTTTTGCAGGGCATTCCATGTTTAGCCAAAAATCCCATTCATGGCAACCAGAGAGAGCTGTACAGATGTAATGCTTGTGGTATTTCACAGAAATCAATTTACTGACATTATTCTCATAAAATTGAAAGCAGAATTACCCTTAGTAATTGCTAAAGTGGTAGTTCTTAGCTTGAACAATTGTTACACACTTGCCAGTTGCTGCAGCTCTTCTAATGCAGGCAATCTCTAAAGCAGAGGGATTCCTGTCTGCAGGAAATACTGAGCACCTTTCTACAATAACTCTGTGCAGTATTTTGGAACATGTGTTTCAAAAACCACAGCTCTTCAAAACAAGTGCAAACCCAAATCACTTTCTGTTAACAGAGAAAAGACCACAAATTCAGTTTGGCTCAAATGTAAATTTATTTCTTTGAAATTCCTCTAGAGATTTATGCAGAGCCCACTCCTGACTGACTCAAAAGGGATATAAAAACATGCTTAAGGCTTTGCTGTGTTGGACGCTCTGGTTCCATAGGGCTCCTTAAAAAAGAGAAGTT
>VZUA01027011.1:25052-41322 GCA_013401035.1 Horornis vulcanius | reverse complement strand
ATCAAACACTTCCAAATATATTGATTGTTTCCAAACCTCAGTTTTAGCACACAGGGAGTGTAAAGGTTTTTTGCTAGTATGAAAAAAAAAATTAACTGCATGTGCCCATGCCATTAATATTGCAAAGGCTCCAAGTCAGATTGTGTGAAACATTTCAATTCTAAACCATAAGCAGTCTGTTTTCCACACAATTACACTNTGTGGGGATCTCTGTGGGAGAGTGGTAATTTCTGTCATCTTTAATAACTCTTTTGTGGTTATACAGAAGCACCCAGAGTGCTCAGGGTACAATACCAAAACTGAAAGTGCTCCCTCTCGTGCTGGTTGCAGTTCCATTTCCAAGTTTAAGCTGAGGCTTTCCATAGCAGACACAAGCAAAGCACCTTTAGTCTATGTTCTCTCGTTACGCTCTTCTGAAAACTACAGGTCAACATCTTAGCCATCACTCAGCTGCTAACATAAAGAGTGTTACTCTTAAACTCCACCTAACACAGGTACTCTTGGTAAGGAAAACCTAATGGTGCTAGCAAGGAATGAGAATTAATTCTTTGGGAGCTCTACATGCACATGGATTTCACTGTAGCATCAGTGCTACATTTATTGAATGACACCTTAATCACTGTCAGTAGGTAACTTTAGTGGAGTCACTGATTCTAATCAGTTATGATTTCATACTTAAATTCTATTTCCTGTATCCCAAGGAGGGATTGAAATCTCCAGCCACTACAAGCATTGAGCAATGAAATCTATACTCTATTTCCCCCAACCAGAAAAGGTGTCAGTTGTCTAGATCAGTAACAAAATTCCCTATGCCTCCAATTTCCAGATCAGCAATAGGGGACAATTCTAGCAACCTGCAACCTCCACACTTACAGCAATGTCTAAGTTTGTGATTGACAGACAACTGCAGGAAAAGTTACCAGCTCACAATTCCACTTGCCACAGAATCCTAACATCTAATTATCAGTCTCCAGGGAGATATCTCTCAACATATACAAGTTCCTTTCCTAGCTGAAAAAAAACCCTACAACATACAAGGATGGGACTGTTATGGACACAAAAGCTCCAAAGCTTAAAAAAAAAATCAATAGAATGGTAAAAGCTCCTCTTGAATTACTGAAATCCACACTCAAAGGATGTCATAAGCAAAAAATTTAATGTAATAATATATGAACACTTTAAAATATAAATTTGAGTCCTACTTCTATTAGTCTTATTTGAAGTGATAAAAACTAAAGATGCCCTTCAGTGATGCCCTTATCATCCCTCATTTGTGTATTCTACATTCTTGACACAAAGTCTAAAGATCACTATTTTTCTCTCTGCTTTGCTCTTGACCAATACTCAATTTTTCCATTAAAATGCTGATATTCTTCAGTTGCTGCTTCACCTTGACAATATTCTGGAACAACTGTAGCCACAACTTACCTTAACAGGCTGATATTTTCTTGGAAGGGCAAGAGTAAGAGAGCAAACACCTTAAATAAGCCTTTCTGCTCCACTTATATTAAACATTATGTATGTTCAATAATTCAGTGTCAAACATCCTACTAGTGAAACTGCAAGACACTAACATATAATTTCAGTATCATAACTCCTGTAAGTACTAACATGAATTTAATGTACAGTCCTGCCTAACTCCCCCATTCATATGGTCTACAGAGCTATGAGAGTAAAAATAGCCATGTCCTCATTAGATTTAAATTACCCTGTTTTACTTCTCCCACTAAGAAGCAGCTCCTATTATCAGTCCTTATTCAAAGTCATCAGTAATGCAGTTTTGTTTGCTCACAAGAGCAGACTCTTGTGAGCAGAACTCAGGGCTTCCACTCAGTAGTAATCCTACCACAGATGATCCAGGACACCTAAAGGCAGGCAAGGATGACCCAGTAGAGCTCCTATGTGCATATGCAGTAAAATAATATCTGCATGTTGCATTTATTATGGTATAGCAATTCAGAGTTTTCACTAAGTTCATACCTACTAGCTTTACAAACACTGTATGTAATAGATACCACACAAACACAAAAACATCACTCTTACACAAGAAATACAAATAAAATTATTTTCGATACCAAACACGTTTGAAAGTTTGCCTATATGGATGTTATGTACAAAACTACCTTCATATTTAATACCACAACACCACTTTTTCATATTTTTTGGCTGAAGCCTGTGGCTGCAACGCCCAGGCATCAAACTGTCTGTAAGACTCTAATTGAGTACATACCAAAAAAAGGCCCCTGCTGCACACCAGGTTGAGTGAGTGATGAACATTTGTCTTCATAAGGTTTTGCCTGTATCACTACAAACTTTCATTGTCACAGACTCCCAAAGGTCTTCTCCTTTACAGAGACTAAATCCATCTAGTCTGCTCTTTGGAGACTGCTATGAAACAGAGGGAGCAGCTGTCCAAACAGCCCATCCCAGAGTCTGAAATGCATGTCATGATGGTTCTTGCAGTAAAAATAAGACAGAGAGGCCAGCCACCCCAGCCTGCACTTGAGAGGAGCTTATGCCAGTTTTTACGCCATCATAGCAAGCTAAATTTCTAAACCTGACAATTTGTTGATTAAATGTTTGATTGGTAAAAACTCAAACAATGATGTGTGCACAAAATAATCACTAAGTGACAACTGACACTCCAGGACACTGCCCTGAGTACTCCAGCTGTGACTGCAATCTCATGCAGTTATTCACTCTGGGCTGTAAACTAGGGATAAATGCACATTCCGTCTTTACAGTCAGCATTTAACATAGCCAGGCTCTGCACCATGCCTTGGCACTGATCTTAGCAGGAGCAGATACAAACCATCCAGGGGCCCTTTCAGTTCCTTAGAGATGAGATTCCGCAGGAGAGCATCCCTTAACCCTCTCTAACATGCATGCACCACTCCAAACCTGAGATTCACTCATCCAAACTGAGTACACCATACTGCAGCCCAGTAGGCCACTGCAATTTCTCAGCTCCTTAAAAATTTAAATTCTGACTCACTCAAGATGATGGTTATAGGCCTTACTTTAATAATGGCAGAAGTATCTGTTTCAAAGAGACAGGTAAGTTTCATTTTATAGCTAAGATCATGAATTTTCAACAGCAGGACTGCACTGTGTGTTAATTCTTCAACTGCAAAGAAGTGACAGTCACCTTTGACTTTTCTAGTGTTAACACATACTTTTAAAATTATGTTTCTATAGTAAGAAAAAAAATTACAAAATTACTTTGAAAGATGATAAACTTGAATCATAAGAAAATCAGAATCACTAATAACTCTTAAATAAAAACCATAGAAATACAGATAACAGGGATAGAAATACTGTCTTCCTACTTGGTTTATTCCAGTCCTGCAGGAAGAATTAATGCTTTCTTGTATAAACTAACATGAACAGCAGTTTTAGCCAAGAGCTCACTAGATCTGTTCAGATGTCAGACTGAACTGATAAACCTTCATGGCAGAATGTGAGCCTTCAGGCAAAGCTTTAACTCCTTCTTTACTATAACATAAAATAAAACTTCTAACATAACTATAAAAATGGGTTTATTTGTTTTCCTATGCCAGTATAATGTTGCAGCAGCCCTCGTTAGAGGGTAGAAATGAGCTGAGACACAGACTTCTTGTTTATCACAGCATGAAAAGGGCCCTGGTTTATTCCTCTCCACAGCTCAGCCATCCTGACTCCAAACATGCTCTGCCTCTGCCTGCAGCAGCTCCTGCTGTGGGTTTCCCTTGCAGCCTCTGCCTGCTGAACTCTGACTGCAGGGATCAGTTTGCAGGCTCTGACTGCAGCTTTTACCCAGCCAGACTGTGACTGCAGGTTCCAACAACAGCTCTGACTGCACACCCACACTGATCTCACTACACTGAGTCTTTCTCCCCAGGATCCTTCTTCTTCATAATTGTCCTCACCATCCTCTCCTTCCCTCTTCCTCAAGGTTCCCCCTCACCAGCCAACCCACTCCCTTTTATCTCACTCATCTTTATTGGCTACAGCTGTGACTCATCAAGGGCCAGGCTGCACTGGGTAATTAACACAGCTGGTACTGGTCAGGGGAAAGCCTATATTGAGTAATTAACACAGCTGGTATGATCAGGGGTGAGGTCACCTGGATTCTCTTCTCCTACAACATCAAATTTGTGGGCTCAATTCTTGTAAACCAAAGGGATAAGCATGACAGGAAACTATGAAGTGCTAACAGGTAACACTAAATGTTATCACAAAAACCTTTAATCTTTTTAAGTGTACTTTGCCTTGATGTTCCAATCCATGTGAACAAGTAGACTCCATTTCATTTTCATCTAACAAAGATACTTTTGACTTCCTAAATTCTACCAAAATGCCTCCACACTGAAAAAAAAAAACAAAACCCTGGTACTAAAATAGGTTTTCAACATTTATAAGTGCTTCTATAAACTGGTGCATCTTGTTTATTTCTTGCTTTTTTCTGGATGGTAGAATATGGAAAGGGCATCAGCTGTGTACATCTATGTCCAAATCCAATTTATGTGCATTAATGAAGTTTAAATCCTGAAACATGAACATCTGAAAGTTCCCTATGAACATACTGATGGCTGCACAACCACAGTAGCCAGATAAGTCTGGTGATGGCTTTTTTTTTTTTTTTTTGGAAGGGATTTCTGGTTGGTGTTTTTCCAAGGAGTTGTTTTTGTGCATCCTTCACAATGCACATCTTTCTCCTGACATTTTTTCCATAAATGCAGGGCAGCCATATTTTTAGTTGCACATAAAGTTATTATTGCTTTATTTCAATTAAAGTGTGCATATGTTTGCTCTGGCAAATTGAAGATGATAAAAATGCATCCCATCTTTTGAAATTAAGCTGCAGAACATCAATGAAAAAATCCATCAACTCTTAACTAGTAAGTACTCCCAGTTCTGCCAGAAGCAGATATTAAGCACAATAAAAGTGCTTCAACTCACTAAATCCATGTTAGATTTTCTTTATAAAAATAATTTCCAACATGTAGAGCTATGACCCAATTAATTGCACATAATTAAACAGAATCACAAATATGGTGTGGCTGTTGACTACAAATGCTAAGAGCCCTCAGGGGATGAAAAAGTTTAAAAAGCACCTCAATTTGTTCAGACAACACAAACTTTATGTCAATGAAAACACCATTAGTAGTAGGTGTTCAAATCTATAGGTGATAATGCACACTGCAGGATTTCCTCTGGAATTCCCCGTTTGTAGGATGGGATGCACACAGGGCTGTTTCCATCACTGCAGCACTTGCACACAGCCAAGGCCTTTCCTGCTCCTCACCCCAGTGAGGAGCTGGGGGTGCACAGCAAACTGGGAGGGGACTTAGCTGGGACAGGTGACCCAGCTGACCCAAGGGACATCCCACAGCACACAGCAGCATACCCAGCATGGAAAGCTGGGAAAGAAGAAGGAACAGGGATGCTCAGAGTGACAAGCTTTTGTCTTCCCAAGCCCCTGTTGTGAGTGGTGGGGCCCTGCTTCCCTGGGGATAGCTGAACACCCGGCTGCCCAGGAGAGGTGGTGAATTGATTCCTGATTTTGCTGTGCTTGTGAGCACAGCTTTTGTTTTACCTACTAAACTGTTTTTATCTACACCCACAATTTATCTTGCTTTTGCAAGTGTCTCCTCCATCCCACAGGGGTTTAGGGTGGGGCTGGGAGTGCTGGAGGAGTGAGGGGCTGTGTGGGTTCAGGTTCCAGCTGGGGTGGAACCACAGCAGCCCTCAAACATTTCACTATAACCCATTAGTCAGACAGACTGTGACAAGCAGAAAGCAGTTTAACTTCTCTCTGGCAGACAGGAGTCTGAATTCCTACAAACTGTTCGAACAAATAGCACTCACAGATGTCTCAGCTGGCAACACAACAGACAAGATACCTTGGAAAGGTTCGCCTACAGAATTATCCTGGAATTTTGACTAGTCCTGCATGCAGAAGCTGGTTTTACAATCAGTTAAATGAGCATCAGTGAAAAAACATAAGGCATTAAAAAAAGGCAATAAAGACAAATATAATTTACTGTCTGCCAGTATGAACTCAACACAAATATTAAGGCTTCAGCTGAGTTGACTGTAAAAAAAATTCTTGTGCATTTAAGAAATTTTCACTCTCCTGCAAATCAGGAAAGAAAGCCCACATAGTGTATTTCTCAGTAGTGCACTTGTGCCATAAAAAGGAAATCACACATGGTAGTAACTTTAATCAGGCATTCAGTTTCCTGAAGTCTTTAGAAAATAAACAACCATTTTTGCTTAGAAATTAAGCACTAGAAAATAGAACAAAGCCAATGAAAGCCTGACTCCACAGTGACTATTTATGCAGACATAAGCAGGAACAGTCCAGATAATGAATACTCTAATATAGACACAGTACTGAAAATCACAATTTATTCCCATCTGCCCAACAGGAAAAAAAAAAGAGAAGTAATGACAAGCACTGACAAAGCTGAATTATAATTTAGACTAATGTTGCAGGTAGGCATAAAAGTTAACAGTTTCATTAATATCATTTTGTACACTAATGACTGGAATAAAAGAATAATAATGCAAGTGAGAATAAAGCCCCTATTTTTCCTGAGACAGGAAAGCAAAATAACTTCTGCCTCTGATTGGTTTTGCTTCTTGGAAAAAAAATAAATCAGAAGTTCTTGTATTTATCAGTGTTATTTGTTTTAAGTTAAGAAAGCTTAAGGAACTTATCTTTAAGAAAATAGTGTACTGCCCCCGAATGAACACACTGCAGCAGATGGACAAAACATTTATTCAGAGAGGAAAAAAGCAAGCAACAAATAAGGCCTGAAGGAAAATTAGAGGTGAAAGAGACATACATGTAGGCAGTCATCCTATTTCCTCATCTGTCTTGTGATTCTCTGAACGAAATGAGATTAAAAACCTTTTTGCTAGCAACTCCCAGCACAAATATTCATCATAGTTTTTCAGCTATAGAAACACAAAGTTTAATACAAGGCAGGTACAGAGAGTGAAAACACTACTTTGGCTTAAGAAAATAACCAGTGCAATTCAGCAGAAGTCATTATTAATCATTCAAGTGAGAATTAATCATTGATATCAGTTACAGATTTGGCTAGCATATAGTCCAGGTACAATCAGTCTTAAATGCCTTAATTTCCACATGTGCATGTACCTTTTGTGTACTGTAAAAACACAGATAATTCCTGGTAAATAAGTACAATTCACAGTCTCACAACTTAAAGTATTTAAAATAATATTAAAAAAAAAAGCAGCACAAAATCATCCAAGACATTTACTTTCTGCTTTGCTTGCATTAAGTGGTCAAGTGGAAGATTCATAGGAGCCAAATTCACTTCACAGTATTAACGATTCTTTTGCAATTGACTTTTCAAAATCATTGTATTTATAGAACACAAAGTGGAGATCAAATGCTTCTGATCAGAGGTATCCTTTAAGCTTCATTGTGAATGCTTTCTCATGACCTTGAATTTCCTCACTTCTTCAAGTTAAAGAAACATTTTAATGAACTAGAAAATATATTTTCTCCCAACATAATTAAAATGCAGCCATGTTTATATTTTTATATATCAAGATTGCATGTACCTGGGTGGGGTGGAGGATTCAACAGGAAAGGAAAATAATGGCCTCTGAAAAATGTTGGAGTCATTAGTATACCAAATATAACACATAAATGGTAGCAAATGTTAAAGCTCAAAGACTGGGAGACTCAGCTGAGCTGATGACCCCTCTTCTGCCTCCATACATATTACATAGAAGTGTAAAAAATACGTCTGAAAACTCGAGGCACGTTTGAAATTTTGGAAGGTAGCAAGGTGCAGAACACAAAGTAAGACACATGAACACATCACTTAGGTCAACAGAAATTTTCTACTCACTTTTAAAAAGTTATAAACCTGGAATTAAAAATTAGGAAATGCTATTTTTTTTCTAAAATTTCCACTAGCAACAAGATTGATTTACACAGCCACGTTATTTCTCTCGGCTTAGACAGCAACCAGGTGAAAGCAGTAAAGGCTGTCTAGGAGTCAGTGGCTTTACTGCTTTAATTCTGACTGGAAGTTCCAGCTTCATGGTCCCAACGTCAGCATGACCCATTTTGAGGGGGAAAAGAAGTGTTTTGTTTTAAAAATGCACTATTTCAAGTTGTGTTTCGAAAGTAGCAACAAGTAGCAACACAAATCCAATTCTCAATGTCAACTAGATAAAGAAAAGGTAAAAACAAACAAACAAAACCCCCACATTTGATTTTAAAAGATACTAAGTTACAACCAGTCATAGTAACAAATTCCACTTTGCAGAACAGAAAGAACAAGTACACTAAAACCCTTGCAATATGAAAGAAACAAGTTTGAAAGGAGTTGCCAGATAAAACAAAGAAAATAAGAAAATTCATACAGGAATATATTGACAAAACCCATCTGTTTTTCCAAGAAAAAACACGAATTCCAAGGAGGACGCTCCTTGCCTCCTCATAGGGAGCTCCCACACCCTCATTTTCACATGCCGAGGAAATACTCATGAGACACCATACATCCCCGGATTTCCACTTGCCTGTTCTTATTTTGAGAGGGAGAAAGCTAAACTCGCACTATTCCAACACTATTTCAGTATTGCGTACAGACTTTGGGGAATTCGGCGTTGTTTCTGTAACTGCGTCACAGACGGGGCCCGCCAGGTCGCTCTCACCTGCTGCGCGCCCGGGAGCGCTCCAACCCTGCAGGGCCACCACGCCCGAAAACTCCCTAAACTTGCAAAACCTACCCCAAAAAAACCTCCAACACGCCCAGAAACACGGTAGGAATTTACACCTTACCTACCGCCGGGAGCAGCGCAGACTCTGGAGGCCACCTGACTCCGCGGGGTGCACAGGTGACGCCGCCCGGGCCGGAGGATGCAGCGTGAGGAGCCCGCGGGGCGGCCGGGGCCGGACACGGGCAGGGCAGCGGGAGACAGGGAGCAGAGCGCCAGGTGTGAGCACCCTCACACCTTCCAGCTGCCAAAGATCCCTCTGCAGAGCCGTGCTGCCGCAGGGGACGCTGGGCTGGATGGGGATCGTCCCTGATCGTCCCTGCCGCAGGCCGTGGGAGCCCGCAGGTGTGAGCGGGGCTGCGGCGGGCACTGATGAGCCCCAGCTGTGCCCGGTGACCCTGCGGAGAGCCCGGCCCGCCCCAAACCTGCCCGACCGCCCCTGCAAACAAACACAACCATGGACACTACAGATACCTGCATCTTTTAAACAACATCTTAGATAAAGCTCTCGCTGTGGCAGCTGGAAAAGTTCCTGTGAAACACCGTGCTAGTGACCTCATGAAAATAGGAAGGCGCACACGGAAAACCTTACACGACTTCAACTGCTCTGTAACTGGACCGTAAAAAACAAATTTTGTTTGGTTCTCAGAGGTAGAAGAAAGCTGAAAAGATAATTTGAGACAGTGCCATACTAGGAAGCCTCATAATGAATTTAATCATCCCTGACAGACACTAGGAATTTTAATTATTATTTAGTAAGGTAATAAAATAGTTATTATTATGTTGTGGCAACAGTTTGAAAAAGTGTAACTAATATTCTCTAAGCAGTTGGGAGTTTTGGGGTTTTTTTCCCAAAGTCTTCATTACATTTAAGTGAATCTCCTCAGCATGATTTTTTAGCACAAAGACAACATGGGTATGCTAATTATGAATTGCTGTCATAACATACCTGGAATCTACAAAAAGCATCTGTTGTGGAAGTGCTCCTGATTTAAAAGGACACATATTTACTCAGGAAAGATTGGCTATAGTTAGTTTCCAATATTCCTAATTATACAGTGAAACCACTGGAGTTTTGTCTTTGCCTTCCAAGGAAAATGGATTTCACTGATAGTATTGGAAATAATTGTGAATTCTGAGCAGTGACACTGTGGTTGGGCATCTGAAAAAACACCTACAAAACTTATCTCTTCTTCAGGGCTGTTGTTTCATTTGGGCATGAGAAAAGCAATCAAAAAAACCCCCCATTTGGTTACAAGAAGTAACAAAATACTATGTGCCTTTTAAATAAACTGATGTACAGTTTTGAGGAGGTTTTTTTTAATTACAGGACTAATTCTGTCCAACCAGGGAATGTATCCAAAATGTTCCATGAAGTTTCAGCACCGGGGCTTGGGCTGTTTCTGTGTAGCTTTACTGTCATGAGGCAAGGAGGGACTACCACCCTCACACCCAAAATGCTTGTCAGCTTTTCATTTCCATCAAAGGAACTTCTTTCCAGCAGTTTACTGAGCCAGCAGTACTTGAGCCGGAGGCACTGGAATTATCCAATTTCCCATTAAAAGCAGGGAGCTTCACAGGAAAGCTCAACTGTTGAAACACCCAATATTTGCCCAGCACTAAGTACTGTAAAATGCAGGCACCACGTGCTGTGTCAATTTGACCTGCACTTCACAATCTTTAAAATTTGCCAGTGTCCCCATCCTCACCTCGTGTCTTCCTCTTCTCTGTGAATAACATAAATGTTTCCCATTTCAGTGTGTTTTAATAGCTTGCTAAAAACTTTCTATAAAAAGAAATAATTGATGTTCCATTATTAAAATAAAATGTGATGGATGGAAATTAGATGAGCAATTATATCTGACATTAACAAATAAATCTGCATGATCTTCGCTTGGAGCTTATATGATTTTTACAATGTTACATCAAACTATTCAGCAAAATTTCAGACTTAAATGAATGTTAAAGGAAGTAAAGCTATAAAACTCTTAAACTTGGCACGTAGGGAATGGATCACACTCCAACTTAAATTCTTATTCTTATATAATATTGTGATACATCAAAGAAATCAAAGTATCAGTGCTTTGGTTTTTTTTCCTTTTACCCTCCCTTAAATAATATAATGTAGTATCTGTGAAAATCCTGGTTCAACAGTTCCCACAGCGTGATGCCCCCAAAAATAGCAAAATTATTACAAGAAGAAAGAAGCAAAGTCACACCTTCAAAACAATATGCTTTAATAGAGGCTTTACATGAATCTGCTATTCCCTGAGTGAAGTAGATAAAAGGAAGAATTAACAAAGCTGAGAGAAACTTGAAATTTTCTTTTTGTGGATAATTCCAAGCTAGGACAAAGAAAGAAAATTATTCCAAAGACAGAAAAATAACAGATAGCAACTAATAGAAGGGGGGACTTTTTGCCCCAAAAGGTGAAAACTTTTCATATTGATAAACCCAACTTTTTCTGTTACAGGAATTGATATCTTTGGAATGATTTGTAAGAAAACAAAACCACTTCAGCACATTCAAAGTACTCTGAGTGTCAAAAAAAAAGGAACTTCCAGATTAATTATTAAATTCAGTGCTGAAACCCAAAACCACACACTTTAAGATAACACCAAAACACCGTATCTTGTTTATCCTACCAACTGAGGAAATCTGTTTTGTTTCACAGAATGCAGATGAGAATTTTGACTTCTATTTTAAAGCCTTTATTTAAGAATAAAACTGTATAAGATCTGATTTATCAGTAGGTCTGATAAACAAAAGGACAAACAATAGCAGATGGTGTAGAACACTTCAGAGGAAAAACAAAGAGGCTGCTAAGCCTCTAAAAATGGGGCAGAAATTTATTTCAGATACTTCTAAGGAAGCATTTTAATGCTTTTATAACTTCTGCAGGCTTTGTTCCATATATTCCTTGTGCAACCCTCCTCTTCAAAATGTACTTCAAAGTCAGCTGGTGTCAGTACACTGAGATGCTTTTTTTGCTTATAAGACTTTTTTTCCCCTTGTGCTTTAGCTCATTTCCTGCCTTCCTTGTCATCTTCTGTCACACTACCTGCTCTCCTAAACACTTCAGCGACAGTTTATCATTATCTTTGTTTATCTGTTCTAACTAACTGGCATTCCAACAGCTGTGAATAAAGTGATCTCTGCTATCTGCACAGCTAATTGCCGTGTTCTTTGTGCACATTGAGTTGCACACACAAATATAATCTCCACAATTCCATTTTTTAGCATGGACACCTTTCTTTACTGAGATGAGTACAGAGGTAAGTATTACATATGGTTCATATATGCTGTCAAACACTGTGGGAGGCCCTCAGCCCATTGCTGCTTTAATCACTTGTCACTCTGAAATTATAATAGTAGCAAGCGAGTAAAAAGCTCTTTCATCTTTCTGGGGAGCTAAAATAGCTTTGCAGTGCTACTTTTGGATCACTCAGATGGAACTTTCCAGGTCTCTCCAGCCTTGCTGAGAGACAGATTTCCTGCACAACCTAAGAACACACTACTTTCCATTGCTCAAAATGTCTGCTCAGAAATGAACATTCTCCTAGAATTCTGTCAGGAACTCTGTGACCTTTTAATCATTAAAAGATGATAAGATGGATGGAAAGAAAGACATCTAAGACACTTTTTTTTTTTTTACCATGTAAAGTAAGATATTATATATAAAATTGTGACTCTGCAAAAGGTCTTTTTAATATGGTTTCAAAGTCAAGGATTTTTCATGGTCTTTTTACAACATTTGAACAAAATTCATACAAGTCAGAAGAATAAAAGAGGTATGACATATTACAGTAGCAAAACTGAAGTATTTTTTATAATCTATATTTACATTACACAATCTATATTTACATTACACAAACTGAGAGTAGGTCCAGAGGTAAACTAAAAATAGTACACTGAGCAAGCAGCAAAGATCTTAGAGAGAAAATTAATAAGCAACTGCAAAGTTACATTTCCCAAATACTGTTTTGTACATGGTTCAGGTATTCAAAAATTCCAGGTTATATTTTATATTTTGTACTTGAATGACGGGATTTTGCTCAAAAGGAGAAGTGAATCTCTCCAAAGTGAACGGAGAGAACTGTTTGACGTGGCACATTTTGTGGTGCTTGCTCATTAAGAAGATTTCTTCAGATAAAAGTAGTAAGACCTTATAGAACTTTTTCTGCAAAAGCTCTCCTAATCCACTGCTCACCATTGAAAGGATGTGGGTAACAAGTCATCTCCACAGAAAAGGGAAAAATATAATAGATCAGAATTATATTTACTTAGATTGCCAGATCTGGATCAACAGGCAAGAAATGAAGGCTCCATAAAACTGGAGGGAATAAAGAAGAAAAAGAAAGAAAAAAGAGAAGAAAAGGATTAGGAGAAATGACGTTCTCAGTCATGCACACCTCAATTTACTCTACAAATCTATGGAACTGCATTCAGAGGGTAGAAACATAAAAAATTGAGAGAACGATCACGCTCAGAAAAATTCAGGAATTCTAATATAGGCAAGGAGGGGCAGGCACAGACAGTCCCCACCTGACAAGTGCTCAGAGGACACAGAACCCAGAATAGCTCTGTTAAGCTGCAGTCAAAACAGATGTTATCTCTGGATAACCGAGTGAAATCTACCAGGGAACAAAGGCAGAGGTCTTGAAGTTTCCAGCGTTCCTTTTCCACTTCCCTCAGAAACATCACAGGACCATATTTGAACCTCCTGTGCTTTACCTTTGCATGTATTTTTGCCTCACTGAAATGTCCTTCTTCCTAGATAAATATTTTTTCTGTTTATCATTCTCCCCAATGACAACCTAAGTCACAATCATCCTGTAAATAATGTTTAATACTTGATGTAATTTAAAATTTCAAGTATAAATCACCTGCATAAATTAACTTCTGAAGGTATCTTTTGGAGCAGGCTGGATTTGGCTGCAGATTTGTAGCCCTCTCTGCTGTTTCTTTATCCCAGTGTGCCATGATTATTAGTCAGTGTGACATTGTCTTTGTGACTGAATTCTTGCCTTTTCCCTGGAATGCACATTCTCCCACCTCAGTCATTTTTATTTCCTTTCAAGATCTCTCATTGACAACATCTCATTGTGCTCATTTATTCACTTAATTGGCATTCACATGACTTTCAGTACCGTGATCTATTCATGTTATTGATTTTTGCCAGGCTGCATTGCTGTATCTGTTGTATGCATTGATTTGAATACCTGGACACAACCTTGAAAGCTTCAGTTTATAGACTACCAACTCCTTCCTGCATTTTTTTCCCACTAATTGAAAAATGCACATTTTACTTTAATAAAAAGACAGCTGTCACAAAACACAGGCTTCACTGTTTCAATCCCTCTTCAAGCATTCCAATACCTATAAATACAGATCTTCTAATGCACAATCTGTAAAACTTCAATTTGTTGCTTTCTTGAATGACTTTGTTTTAATTTTCTACTCCACATCAAAAAACACCTCACTCCTTGGAAAAAAGCCAGTGAATTTGCCAACTATCTGTCCACCATCACCAAAATAACAGGAAAACTACAGAGTATGAGGAGTTTAAGGACTCTTTTTTTCCTCTCCAGACCTGACTGAATGGATATTGATATTTTTCCATCAATTTTATCTCCATACAGAAATGATACATAGCTACTACAGGTTTGCGACAGATCAGGACACCCATAGAAGGTTATCAGCTAACAACTAAGGGTAATTCTAACTCTGAAAACTGATATAACCAATAAGCTCATGCCCTTATGCAACAGAGCTATTTGTCTGCATCTGTCAAATTGAATAAGTACGGTATTTTCCATTTCTTTTATTATTCATTGATTATCTTAGATCAGGTTAGAATCATGAATTAAGATAGGATCATTGTTAAATGTACAAACAAACTGAAAGGACCAAGGAATTAGTGCTGCCAACAGTGATGTAATTTGACCAAGTTCACCAGATCAGAGCCTTCTTTATCTTGAGAGCCCACATTGAGGAAAAGTTGCATACTACACTAAACTCCCTGTAAAACAGTTAATACAAAATCTCCATTTTAGATGTGCCTCAGGAAAGAGAATGGCACATGAAACTGAAGGCAAGGCTCTAAGAAAAAATAAACCCTGTCTCACCCAAGCACTGAAAACTACTATTGCTAACCACAATCTATCTGCTGGAACAACACAGGTTGTACTAAAGTTCACAGCACAACCTAATGTAACACCAGGGCATTCTTTTCCCCACTCTGACATANATTTTGTGAGGATAAGAAAAAGACAGCCTTCCCTATGCCACATGGACACCTGCTAAAATTAAATAACTAAACCAGACAAAAAGAACAGGTAAAAATCTTGGGCTGTGTAAAGCAAACAGGAGGAAGTTCAGCTTTGTCTCTGAATAAAAGTGCATGTTTTCAGCAGGTTAACAAATCCACAGAAAAGGCTTGGATGGGCTGTGATATCACTGTCTCATCAATCCTTGCAAACCTGAAAGGGCAATAGCATGGAGATGGATGAAAGAGCCTGTGCTGTTTGCAGTTCCTGTGTCTGCTCTACACAGCACAGAGTAATACGTATGGTTTGGAAACAAAACATTTTAAGAAAGCTATTTCATTTCTTTCTGCAGCCTGCTCTCTGTATTGCCTCAGGGATATGTTATCTGAAGATTATTTTCTAGTTGTCTTTGTTGTTGCCAAAAGACCTCAAAGAATGAAAAGGTGCTTTTCAATGATAGGAAAGATATTCTGTGAGGGCATCACAGGCTCGCTGGCCATTCATTGTTATTCTTTCTTTGCTTTAGGTTTTACAGCCCTTCTCGGGAAGTTGCATTTGAAAGCATTTTTAGAGATATTAAATGTGCTTATGAGAGTTTTTCTTTACACAAGTGAAGCCAAGANCCATTAGCTTGCAATATATGAAGTGAAAAAAGATTTTAGTGAAAATTTTGCAATGATTGAGGGAGGGTTAGAAACTATGTCTACCAAAATTTCTCTACGATAAGCCTCAAGTGCTAGTAAATATCAGTGAAGTCTCTTTGGTAAAAACCACTGCAGTCACACACACAAAAAAGCATTCTGTTTTAAAGGCCATGCTATAAAATACATTAAGCAGAACTCATGTTGTGACTGAGAGACCTCCAACACAAAACAGTAGAGAAAAACTCACCAAAGCCTGCTCACAAGTGACTGAGTTGTCTGTGCCCAAACCTGGTTAAACTCAGCTGTCTTTGCTGTGCCACTGCTCACTGATGGCCCTTCCTGGCCTGGGACAGTCTCTAGGGCAGGAATTCCTATCACACTGCTGAAGGAGTGGAGAATAAAAGTGAAAGTGTGTATCATCAACTCCAACTCTGTTAATCTATGCTGGCCTCATTAATTCCCACTTTATTAAGTAAAAATAGAATCAGATCATTGATCTTATATAGAACAAAGAAAATTTTCTATAGATTTGTTTCACTGGGATTAATTTAGATCTGTAAAACATGATATTTTTCAGTAGAGTGGCTCATGGAAGACTTAGAAATAAAG
>VZUA01027011.1:460-14744 GCA_013401035.1 Horornis vulcanius | reverse complement strand
CCCCAAACAAACAAACAAAACCCTACCAGGAACTTAACTGTACCTGTCTTGGACTATCTAATGAATATGGCCTAAAATCAGAATACTAAAAACTAGGCTTAGATGGAGAAAACAATGACAGAATGTACTATTTTCCTTATCATACTGCTTCTTCTCCTTAAAACAAGTAATTTTTACAAGGTGTTATGACACAAAATGCATGAGAATACACTGAAAGGAGAGTATTGAAGCACTCCTTCCACTCTCTCTTTAGCTTCCGGATCGCCGAAGACACTTGGATACGTCAATTGCCTTATCCAGGCCAGTGTCTGTCAGGATTTGATAAGAAAATGTTTTCTATATTAATTTTGTATTGGAAAAGCTAACTGTTCATGATATACAGAATTGTCCAGCAGAGTAGGAATATTACCTATAAAAATTCTTCCAATTATATGTGGATGTGGTCGAGAAGAAAATCCTTATGAGGCAGTAAGCACAAAATTCTGTCCAACACCTAGAAAATTAATGCTCCATAAAGCAATTATCATTATGCTTGTAATTCATGGAATAATGAACAAAAACCTGTTCTGTGCCTGGTTCCCAGCTGCCAGTGTGCAAATACCAGTCAATACCAGAGACAGAGATTTCCTCTGAGATACATCATTTCCATGTTTTTGAACTTGTGTTGTCTTAATTGCAAGGCTGTAAATTAGTAATACTGGTAACAGTAGTAGGCTTTCTCGACTAATTTCTGAAGCATAACAATACATTTTACATTTACACCCAACTTTAAATCATTCCCAAAATGCTGTACAAGCCAAGAAAAAGGGTGTAAGGAACAAAGCAAAATTAAACTTGCAAGAAATGTTCCACATCTCAGATATTATTATAAGAAAGATTATCCAACTAAGAACAGATTTTTAAATTTGAAAAAACACCAACTTTCAAAAACAATCAAAAGTACATCTTGATACTAATTTCATATAATACATAGGCAGCCAAGATTTAGTGTGTGAGTCAAAATCATTTGAATCTGAAAAAAAATCTTCTGAGTCTGAAGCTTTTCAGCTGAAGGCTTACTAAGTGAGAGAGCAAAATTAACAGACCTGACCCTATGGGCCCATTGATTCCACCAAGGTTGTTAAAACAGCCAAGAAATCTGGTTTTGCTACAAACACTGAAAAAGCACTGAAATGGTTCTGGAAGTTTCAAATGCCCAAACACTCAAAACCTAAAGGGGCTTTGGCCATCTGAGGCTCTAGCACAATCAAGGATCTGAAATTCACACTGCAAATATTAAATCCCCACCTATCACACTGTTCTTTAGCTCAAAATATCTTCCTTCTAGCTGGATTAAAATTGATGATGCCTTCTGTTTGATCTAGGAAAGAACCCCACTTGGCTCCAAAATCTACTTAGCTGATGAAAATGGGAATGAAAATTCTGTGTCATTGACAAACCAAACATATCTGAGTTGATGTTTTATGCCAATAAAATTTTGCAACACAAATTATGGCACAAATTTCAGTACTTTTGAGGCTGGAGTTCTCACTGATAGGAGCTCTAAACAACGCTTGCTGGCGATGGACAGGAAAAAGCACTCTCTGCCATGCCTGAGTTTATTCCATCAGCTGCGTCACATTTGAGTAACTTCTTTTATGTGATAAATCACAATAAATAACCTCCACTGAGCTATTCTGTCTTCTGTGGAGAGCAGGTATCCTGGTCCTTGTGTATTTATCATTTCTCACGGCAGATTTTGCATCTTTGATAGCGACAGCTGTTAGAAAATTTTATTGACGAGTTTTGGTTTACTGTCGCTATTATCCCTCAAGGAGTCACATTCTCAGCAGAATAAGCATTGTAGAGAATAAAAGATACATATTTGTGTAAATGTTTCCATCATCTGCTCTATCATTAGAGCAGATGATGATGAATTTTTTTTAATTTTCGAGTAATTAGAAAACATTTCTTTCCCTATCCATATTCTCAGGAAATATATCATTCACTGTTCTCAATGACTGTTTTATACAGATGTCAGGAAAATATTACATCCAAGTAAAAACTAAAAGACATGACAATTACAAACAATTCTTCAATCACAAACCCCAAAAGCAAGTCCAGTCAAAGTACAGGAGCAGGAATTTCCCTGACTGTATTTCCCTGACTTTTGATTTCCATCCCTACAGTGATTTGCAGCAATTGCTACACGATCAAAATCAAACGTCCTGTCATGCTGAAATCTGAGTCTTAAGTATATGTAATTATATTTGAATATATGAAATATTTATTTGCTGTCAAGCTGCTGAACAAAATCATAACATTAAAGAACTTCTGCAGAGCACTAGGAAAACAATACTTAATTCACTGAAGCCTAACTTCTTTTGTCAAAATGGTTTAACAGAATCAGGGATGACTAAAATCCCACAAGAATGGCTAAATACTCTCTATCTTCACTAAAGGCAGAGGCTGCAATATTAAAGCACACAACTATTTTCAACTGGGTTTTCTTGCTGCTGTTCACTGTTTTTGCCACTTAATGGAACTCCTGGGTTTCATGACATCACTAAGAAATGCTGTCATCATAAGCTTGTTTCTGCTCAGGTATTGACTCAGGATCAGCAGAATAATTTAGAATCTGGATCTGAATATAGATTAAAACAAGCACAGCTGTGAGCCAGGGACTTTTTTGTCAGGTTTACATTATTTCTATAAGAGGAACATTTACTGGAAACAACTAGAAAAATGGTCAGNAGGGGTGACTGAATGGACTGAACAGCACTACAATTTATAAAATATCCATAGCAAATAAATTCAGAAAGCAGATGACTTTAAGAGAGAGATGTTCTGCTAGAAGGCCTAGGACAATGAGCTTCCAAGAACAGAATTAACAACAGGGTAAATTGTGCTAACAAGTGTGTTAGAGTTAGACTACATAAATGTATGTTTTCTTGCCCCCAAACCTACAAATACAATCTCCTGCAAAGAAAAGGGTATCTATGCTTCAAATGGAGCTATGATGCAAAACATAAATGTGTTCCATAAATTATTCTAAATTCTAAATTCCTGACTCATAATATTTTTGATAACATATTTCACCAGATTCTAATACTGTGGTTCAGTATTAGAACATTCAGTAACACGGTTGATTTAAGCAAGCAGAAAAACTCACCATGGCATTAATTACAGAAAATCTCTCTGCTGAAGAGTATGCAAACCAATACGTCTACTTAATTAAACAGATGGGTGTTTAAAGCACAAATGTAATATTTTCGATAAATTTACAGTAAAGTATATCAGAATATTTTACAACACATCACAACTAGAAGTGATAAAAGGGTGTGATTAATTTTTCTTTTCCTGAAGCCAAATTTGGCTGCTGGTTCCACCCGCTCCTTGTATTCCCTGGAGTTTCAGAGAATACAAACTCCTGTATTCTCCACAGAAAAACCCAAACCAAATAGCCATAGCAACTGTTTCTACATATGCCATCCAAGAGGAAATCCTGCCCCAATGTTCTTATAGTTAATTATTAAAACCTTAATTCCTTTTTTTATCTTATTATTCTTTTATCCTTACTATTCCTTTTATCCTTATTATTAGGATATTATTTTAATTATATTTTAAATACCCATTTTTGCAGCAGCAAAAAATGTTTGCCCTTGAATTCAAAGCATGTTTTTTTCAAAGAAAAGAGAATAAATGGAAAACTTTTATTTCACAAGAAAAGCTGGGCTTTTTCTTAAATTTGTTTGTTTAAAATTGCTGTTACTAAAAGGGGAAAGGGATTTTAATTATATCCCAGGACCTATTGGGCAAATGAGACTTACATTATGCACTAAAGTTTTCTTAGTTATGCCCTTCCTTGCAGAACTAATTGCTTTTGCTGCTTGCAAACCTGCTCCATCAAGACTTGCCAGTGAAATGCAGCCTGTGGATCCCTATGCTGCAGCTGACAGACAACCACTCTTAGCCAGAGTTGTGCAGGATTTTCTCAGCAACATTATTAATATGGAAATTTAGAGAGTCCAGTTCACCACCGTAATCTTTTTGCTTTGATTGGCTCTTACGTTCAAAATTTTCAAGATCTGTCCAGCAACAAAGACATAGCTCAGCTTCTCATTTCTTGTTAAATGAGCAATAGCTCTCAAGGTCAAAGCCAGGGTGATGTAATTACCTCATTAACTGAAAGTACTCTCGAGTTCTCATTTTAATAGTATTAAGAAGAAGAAAGGCTGTGACCCATAAGAGTGAGTGGCTCTGGTTCACATTTTGGCTTTAGTTAAATAAATAACACAGACTGAAAGCTCTAAATGCTTAATCTCTACCACAAACCAGCAGTTTATTTCTAACAATAAATCTATTCTGTGACTTGATCAGACTGCATTCAAGTTATCCATAAAAGCTGATTGACTTGAATAATTTGGGAAAAATTTCCTCAAATAATATTCACCGTAGAGACTTGGCACTCTCTTATACAGCATTTAATCCTCATGATGCAGCAGCTCATAAGTGATATGTACTAATTACTGTTTCATTCAGTGCAATTTGTTTGAAGCTATACTTTTTAAAAAGTTAATAACACATTGATTTTTCATCCCTCTATTATGATTGTGGTCCTGCAGGCAGCACAGCCGTTTGTGAGCTAATCCCTTCAGAGCACCTTGGCTCTCTGAGGGCCCAAAGCCAGCATCACACAGAGAGCCTGAGGCTCTCCCAGCTTTCTGGTCCCTGATACTCAGGAGAAAGCTGCAGACATTTCAGTTATTGTGCTCATGATCAAAACAACACAAATCAGTCACTTCAGCACTCACAGAACAAATCACGGCCCCCAGGCAGCCCTGCCCACGCTCCTCTAAGGGCCCCACGCTGCAGCATCTTCTCCTGAGCTGTGCTGGCATTCCCTGCACAGAGCTTGGCCAAGGTCTGCCCAGAGCCTCCCTGGCCCTTCACATGGGGGTTGCAGTGCTTGGGCTCGAGGTGCAGCATGGAATGAAAGGCTCACTACTCCAGAACCAGAAATATTTATCCTGTGAGAAACACCCTTAGATTACTCAGGTACTGTTACATGCTAATTTAACCAGACAAATATAATCTGATGAAACAGTGCTTAGTGCAGCAAAGAAGTCCCGTTAGTGCATGAATGTAACATTTCAGATGGGATTACAGAGCATGTGCTTTCCCCACTTAGTTTGTTTATTCCCTCCTTGTTTCATGAATCGCTGTGCATTATTTTATTTCTGTATTCATGATAACCTCAGTTATCAAACCATCTGAAAAACAGAAAAGTTGAAAACTCTGCTTTTCTATTTGCATATTGTAAAACATGAGGTATCTATTACTATGCTTATCTCTTTTGATGACATATGGGAAGAGCCAATAACAACACTGTAACATCTGAAATCATTTGAGCCTGGCACTTAAATTTGATTTTAAGATCTGCAAATCTTGAACAGTTAACATTAAAGACACATAAATCCCATAAAACCTCACTTAGATGTGAAGCTACTTGTGAACCATTATGAACCTTAATAGTGATGTAGTGCTCAGTTACACCAGACTGACTAATCCAGGCTGGGGTGTGTTTTCATCACTGTGGCTTGCTGGATTTAAATAAACCACTTTAGATATGTTCTCATGTGCACAGCTCTGGTCATAAAACCCCAGGCCACAACAGAAAATAGTTGATATAAAGATTGTAAGGAGCAATATATTAACTCAGAGTACTGAACTATTAGTCTCTATTGCTGTCTGGGATTTATTCCATAATTAAGAAGAGCTTATACATCCACTTTATTATGATCAGAGAGTAAAATACTGGAAGGTCTTCCAAACAGAAATGGAGTCAACAATTACATCTAAGATCCAGAGAAAGTCTCTGGCTTCTACAATAAAAAGGAAATATATAACTAAGCAATTACCTATGGAAAATCATGGAAGCAAATGGGTTTTATTACAGCAGATTTACAAAAGGAAGAAATGCCTCTAGTCCTCTGTATGCCCCACTTTAGATCAGGGTCAGGTTTTCCTCTACAATATTTGTTGGGACAGACAGAAACATGAGCTGACCATGATCTTCCTCGGCCTTCTTACAGTTCATTTTACTCCATTGCATTAAAGGAGTTAATGCCTTCTCCAAATACAAGCAAGGAAATATGAAGCAATCAAAGAGAAGTCTCACAGGCAATGTTTTGCATACTTCTGATGCTCCTCACGTAGGTCCTTGTGAAAAAGGCACTGTGACACTGTCTGACCCTTTGCCTGTCCCAGGAAACCACATTCTGCTCCCTGTACAGAGGAAAGGCATCACAGCTGCTGCAACAAGAGAGCCAGTCTAAGCCTTGTGACTGCAAATAAGCATGATTTCTCCTTATTGACTGCTTCATAAAATTCAGTGATTGCACTGGATATGTCAATTACTGTAAATTAATGGCGTTCTGCAGCGTGTTGCTGCTCTTCACTTCCCGCGCCTTTCATCTGGGGATTCTTAACAATCCCAAATAATCATTAAACATTTATCTGTGGAGTAGTAGTTTCTATGGGAGTCACTCACAGTCCAGCCTCTGAAGAGGGAGAGGCAATCACAAGACATTACTCACTAGGCAATAGTCACGATTTGGCTATCAGCAAACTGATATTTGGAACAGGACTATTTCCCCTACTTGAGGCAGAACAACGATGTCCCTAACAGACATACACAAACTCTTCAATGGAACCATGGAATATGAAAAAATGAAGCCAATTCAGATTTTTCAGACATATGGAATAAAGTAACCTACAATTAATTTCGCATTCCTTTGGTTTTGCATCGTTCTTTCAAGGATCTACTAAAATGCTCTATCTTCTCATTAACAGTCTGCATTGCCAATACTTTTCAATACTTCGATGCCTTCTCACTCTTAACTTTCTATTTCAACATATTATCTTCCCATTTTTCTAAAATTCTATCCCAGGCTGCATTTTTTTTTTGTCCAAACAACATTACAGATATTTCTTTTAATGCAAGCCTGAGCAGTCAAATAAAAAATAAGTTTTAATAATCAAAGATTAAGCATGAGATGGTAATTTCACAGAACAGGATTTACTACATTCATTCTGAGCTAGAATTTTCTGCTTACATCTGCTTACATGATGCTTACATCATATGATGAGAGGGGTGACAGCCCACCTCAAATAGTGGGGAATCTTTATGTTGGCTAGTATCAAAATACCTAATTGTTCAAGTATGGAAGATTGGAACCTTACAGATGCTAGGCGATATGTTCACCATTATCAACCATTAATAACTCAATTTGATTTTTGTTCATAAACACCTGGACAAAGACAATATTACAGTGCTGAGCATTCATTCATCCTGAAGCTCAGTGCAGTCTTCAACCCCTACACTCACATTAAAAATTGGTAGTTACTAATAAAGGCTCAAATGTTCCCTAATGGAAGCTTACCCAGAAGCCAAGAGGGGCCTCAACACAGGCCATGCCCATTCCAGTGGCCTGGGCAGCACAAGCAGAAGCCAATGGATCCATCACCGGATCCATCTCCTTCCCACTCCTCAGCAGGCACTGGGGGCAGGCGACAGCCCGGAGAAGTCTTGGGCTAATGGCTGTGTGAGAGATCAAGAGATCAGCAAGATGATTTGGGATGAGTAATCAGGGTGATATTTCTATTTTCCTGTAAAATTTCTGTGTTTCAAAATATCACTCAGTAAAGTAGAGAAGTAGAAACACTTTCCACATAATTTCTATAAAGTTGTGTTCTTACTCTAGCACAGCTCCCACTGATTCACTGCCAGATAAAGGATAAGCACTGACACCACAGCACAGAACATATGTTATTTTCAATGCCAGAAGCAGCATAATGATCTACAAACATGAACCGATTTACAAACATGAATTGATTTACAAACATGAATTGATTTGGGGGAAAAAAAACCCTACAACTACAGTACCAACCGGAAGTGAATTTCCTTTTTACAGGAGAACCAAAAGTTATTTTTTCCACTCTCATGGTAGCAAATGATCCAAGAGAAAAGTAAATTTATAACCATCACAGACCTTCAGAACAACCTCCCATCCCAAAGTCTATTAATGTGTAACATGGTAAACTACCTCCTATATTCAGCAAATAGAGATATTTGTCATTGAAAATTAGGAATAATTATCTTAAAAGAAAAAAGTCTCAGCTGCTCAGCTGCTCTTGTAAGGAACTTCTGAAATTTAAGAAAAATCAAATGAAAATCCAGGAATATAAACCGCAAAAATTATATATTATACTTCTAATATACAGAGTATTTTGATTTCTATCAGACTGTTCAGCACCCACAGGGATAATTTCCTTAAATAACTGAAGGGACTGCAGTTTTCCTTCCTTGCATGGAGCCCTGGTGGAGAAACCTTTTCACGACTTATAGTACCTCAAATACACATTTTAACTGGGCTTTATTTTCCTCATTGGCACAATTATGATTGTCAGCTGCTGTAGGCAGCTGCTGATTAGGGATCATCTATCTCAGGCTGACAGGCAAGTGCACCTGAGAACAGAAGTCAGAACTGCAGGAGGGTTCAGCACCTAATGCTTTACTCAGACTGCCATAAACACAATTTTATTAGGAGGAAATACAGACTTAGGAAGAAGTAATTTTAATGATGATTAGGCAATAGGAAACATCAACAAACCCAGGATACTCTGCTGTCAAATGACATTATAGAGAAGGAAATGTGGTGTACTTGGGTAGAGCTGCTTTAGTGAATCCTTTTACCTGAAGTGACCTCAAACACAGCCCAACAGGAGACTGTCAGGTGCCTCTTCATGGCCCTTTTTCACTCAGATCAAAGCAAGGCACCAGCAAACCCCTTCCTTGGGAGCCAGCAGTCCAGAGCAGCGTGGGGGACTGTCCCTGCTGGAACGTGGCTCTCCTGCTGCCTAAGCCTCATTCCTGCACCTCCTGGCCAATGCTTTGCGCTTGTTCAGTGCCTCCCGACCAGCAGTTGTGACCTCAAGGGAGATCACAGCAGTCAAAATAGGGTCATAAGCCAAATAATCCCGTATTTCTCAGTCAGGAGCATAGAAATGCTGATCCACTCCTCCTTTGTATTGATCTATAATGTTCAGGGACTGGGACATCACAGCATTTCTTCAGGCTCTTTAGGGATAGACTGTTTCAGATCCATCATCACTAAACTTACAAGAAATTCCTCCCCCAATATGCCATTTGCTAAAACAAACCATCAAAGGATTTCAGAGGGTTTGGAATGAAGATTATCTAATTTGCAAGAGGAAGAATTAAAACAATTATTGGCATTATTGTTGGATATATACCTTAACGTTTTCAAAATGAAGCTGTCCAAATAACAATTTTTGTTTACATTTATGTCTCTAATGCTTACCAAAAATTTAATTGAGAGCACATCTTACACACTTAGGATTATGAAGCTTAAGTTTTTTTTCAACTTAGAAATGAAAATGTAGGGAAGAAAAATGATAGTTTGAAATTGTGATCTAATTCAATTTGGATTTTTTAATCAATTGTGCTAGTGAAGAAAGGTATCAATTATTGGTGTACCTCTTTTATTTACCTACATTAACCCTTCTCTCCTTTGTACTTAATTTAATCTGAGCCAGTCAATGTAAAAACTTGGTGAATTCTTTCAACAAAAGTCCTGCTCACTGTCTGTTAGAAAGTACATGTCTACAGTGGAAATAATATGGGTCTGCACTTTGCTGCACCTCTGCCTCTTCCTTCTCTCTTTCCTCTCTTGTTCTGATTCTGCACTACCAAGCCACCTACTCCACTTAAACTCTGAAATGTTTCCATTAATTTCACTGCATTAAATGTATATATGAAATTCATGCATCCAAATGTGTAAACTTGGAACTATAATGAAGCAACATCCTGAAGACTGAGGATGTGTACCCATCTGGGCCCATTTTTTCAGCAGTTATTACTCATTCCCCTTCAGGCAGAGATCCTTAAACTTTTCTTAGCATAAAACCACTCCCATTGTTCACAAAGTGACTCTCAGCTGCAGAGGGCGTAGCATTGATTTTGTGACTGCAATTCTGCTCAGATTTTTAATCCTATTCACAATGGTGCATCAGGAGTATCAGACATGCAGATAAAGGAATTCCCAAATTGTGCCCATGGGGCCTCATGCCTTTTCCCCTGAGGTCATGACAAAACCACCACTGGCTTCAGACATTCAGAATGAAGCTTTTCATTTAGAGTTCAATTAGCTTAAACTCTCTAAAGGAAATACATCAGAAAAATGACAGCCTCTCAGTCACTGAGGGAAGCCAGTGCAGCAATTACTCATTACTGGCTTAATGCATACATATAAAGCAATCAGATATGTTTAATCCTGGACTGCTGAGAACTGATGAGGAAAAGAGGATCCCGCAGAAACACACATGGCCCAGGCTCACAGACAGTGATGAAAAGCTGGCTGCAAAGCAACAGGGAGTGAACAGCTGAAGACACTTGCAACTCCTGTTTATAGAAATTTTGAAACCATTTTTCTTCCTGGTGCCGAAGGGGAAGAGTCTCAAGAGTCTTTTTTCCCTTGATTATGAAAAGAATTCATTCACAGCTATGAATATTTGCTCACAGAGAAATAAATGGATGCCATGCTCAAAAGATAAGAACTAAAGATAGGCTTTTAAAATGTCAATTTGTGCTGCTCAGTGTAAAGAAGATACGACAAAATCCCAGTCATATGAAAGAAACATTTCTGAGACCACCCACCTGGAGACCTGTTTTTGGAACTCTGAACCCCAAGCTGAAGCCTGGTGTGTCTTTGAAAAGAGACTTCACTCCTGTCTCTCCCAGACACTGCTGCAGCTCTCTGTGGTTAGTAAGCATTTTCTCTGAACCTCAGTGCTCTCAAACTTTCAGAGTGACCATAAATAACTCCTGATCAATCCCAGGATCAATCTCAAACCTTGTATTTTCATTTTTCTTTCCCCACCAGAATGGTGCTAGCAGTTAATAGCTCACTCCAGCTTTCAAAGATGTAAATACAAAGTACACAGAGTGAGATAGGGCTCCTGAAATCTGAAATGAGCAGGAGATTTCACCAGAGATTTCTCAGTTCTGAAGAACTGGCATTTTGACCTCAATAATCCAGCACCAGTCACCACCGCGCCTGTGGACCTCATTACTGAATAATCTGAGCCTTGAATGGGGATACCTTTCTGCATCTGAAAGAGAAAACAATCTGATGTGATTAAGAGTGATTTGGGTTGTGAGATATAAGGGTGCAGCATTTTTTAAAAGTTATTCCAATTCTAAAAAGTAATGAGTTCCTTAACTCTAGCAAGAATGAGAGGTGTAAAAATAGCAACGGAATTTTGGTGAAAGAGGTAATGTGAAAGATTGTCAGAGCCTTCTTCAGGAAGCATATTTATTCACTGCTACAAAGGAAAATCTATCTTTGTTGTGGAAGTTAGCAGCAATAAGCTATGACAAGATTAATGAAAATATTCAAGTCCCTATTCCCAAACATGCCTGGCAGAAACATGTTCTGTCTTTCCCAGTGATGCTGCATCTATCAACTCTCCCAGCAATTTGTCTTCACGGATTGCATTTGCTATGCTCTTCAAGGACAGAGCCAGCCTGTTCCAAAAAAAGTCCAAAATTTATTCCAGAAAACATTTATTTATTTTTATTCTGTTTCGTCTGTGCTGGTATGACTGATCTTTCTTCCAAAGATTTTCCATGAGACCAAGTTACACAAATTACTATTCAAATCACAACAAATGTCAGAAATGGGCCTGAATATTAATCATCATTGGGTCTTACAGGCATCATTTTAAAAACTGGAAAGAGTAAAGAAATGAACAGAAAATTGCTATGTATTTTCTGAGGACTGTTTCGTTACTTATTTTTGCATTTTACATGTTTATTTTGCCCTTTTCTGATTTATCAGTGCAGTTCTCCTAAGAGAGAAATGTTACATAGCCTGTTGCAGTTTTGCTTTAATGACCAAACTTTATAGGGCTCTATTCCAGTAACAAGAATCTCTGGAAGAATCACCAGGGGTAAAGTAAACTCCAAGAACTGCACACATGAAAAACCGAAACAGCAGAAAGATACAGCACCCGAGGAAAGAAATATGCTTATTTTTGCCTACTTTCTTAACTTTGTAGTGTCCTGGAGATCTTTAAATCAATTTTCTCATCTTTCTTCTCCTTTAGTCAATTTTTATTTGTCCTTCACTAGTTCCACCACCACAAAGTTTTCCATCTGACACTGAAACATAGTAAATCTCCTTTTGCCAACACAACTCTCTGAATTCAAACATATACATGCTGCAGATGACAAAAGGGACATAAAGGGACCGAAACATATTTTTGAAACATAAATTAAACAAATAAATTCACAGAACCTTTCCAGTTAACACTGAAGAGAAAATTTAATACTCAGCCACTTATAAAGCCACTGTTTGTAAAGTACAGAATTTTATAAACTAACATGAGTGATTGTTTCTGCTTTTAAAAACAACAAACAACATTTTGGCTTCTAGTTTTAAATAAAATCCACATTTATAGAAATATGCTGACAATTTTTGCTATNCTGAAACATAAAATTTATTGAGGTTTTTAATATTCTTTAAAAATCAAGAGCATCTTCTTCCCAGCAAAGTGTTCCTTTTATATGGCATCAGTCTACTGCCTGGATGATAATAAAAATCAAAATGGATGGGAAAAAAAATAAAAAAAAGGTTTTATTTTCAAGTATTTCTAATCCCTTGTTCAATTATTTCATATTGAAACATGCATTGTAATTTGAGAAATATATCTCTTCTGCAAAAACTACTGAACTTGCATTTTTATGTATCTAACATCAAAACTATTTTGAAAACCTTCAGTGATTTTAGTTATATTTGCATTACACCATTTACAGGATAAGACAATTTTATGAATTAGTTTGTAAGTAATGGGAAAACTGCTGTTTAAGCACCTGATAAAGGTGATTCTGATCAAAACTCTCCTTTCTGAAGTAAATAGAATTCAATGTCCCTGCTTTTTAATTCCCTAGTTCAATGGAGTATTTCTTTTTAGCCAGAGAAAAAAAATGGTTCATGAGATAACTAAGTGTAAAAATACAGTGAGATTGCATTACTGACAAGAAATTCTTCCATGGTGGCCAAGTTAAAAGTGCCTCAGAATTGTGTCCTTGAGACAATGAAAGTCACCTGCACACTGGGTTGCATTAATAAGGCTGCTGAACAAAGCAGTAGGCTGAGCAAAAAAGTTCCTTTGGCTCTGCTGCACTCATAAAACCTCACGTGTAGAAATAAGTTCACCCTAGGGCTCCCTGGAACAAGGCAGACATTGAAATGCTGCAGGAAATCCACGGAAAGGCCACAGGGCAGGGGGCTGAGAGGAGTGGGGCAGGCAGAAACTGGGTTTCAGCCGGGCTGTGAAATGGCTGCGTTTGGAGATGCTCAAAGAGCTCACAGAGGAGGGGCTGAGAAAGCTGCCAAGTTTGAAGTGTGCCCTGTGTTGAGCAGGGTTAGAAGAGTTGATGAATAAATCATTGTGCAGTGATTCATCCTCTTTTAAAATAGTTACCTAGGAAGTTACCTAAATCACACTGACTTAGAAGCCAGGTAGAACTAGAGCCTCTACTATTTGAAAGCCAGTTCCCTACCATTTACTAAATGCATCACTTGACTGAAGGAGTAGCCTGGATTTTGCACCTTTGGAGGCAGACTTTTATTATCAACAAACTGCTTGCCCACCTTGACCCAGCACAGAATCCTGCATCAGGCAATGCCCGCCTGAATGTCAGGGTGATCACTGTGGGACAGAAGGAGTGCAGCTAATCCTAATTCAGCACTTCTCAGTTCTGATTAAAACACCACTCTTAAATAGTATTTTAGGCCAAAATCCTAAATGCCAGTTGTTCCCCCTGAAACTGTAATTTGTATGGATCTTTCTATAGCTTCTTATTTGACACTAAGCCTGTCAAAATGGTATCTGCCACTCCAGGAGCCTAACAGGAATTAGTTTATTTATTATGAATGCAATCCAGTTGAAAACCCAGTCATATCTGTTTATCAGGACCTAATCCAGCCCACTTGAATGAATTCCCCTGGGGGTGCAGCATCATAACCAAACTGGTCGCCTTGCTTTAATGAGAAGAGTTTAGAAGACTCATGCTCTCCCCAGTGAGGCATTGCCATAACAAGATCCCATCCTTCAGTACAAAAGACTGAAAAGAAATTCTCCACTTCTTCTTTTGTTCACCCTGGGGAAAATTACTATGAAAGACAGCCAGCTCTCAGAGATGCTGTTGGAAGAA
>VZUA01027009.1:13016-36085 GCA_013401035.1 Horornis vulcanius | reverse complement strand
CCTCTGCCTCCCCAGTGTTTTTAAACTGTTTAATGTAAACCCTTTAGACAGGCTCCTACAGCCTGTGCCTGCATGGCACACATCTGGGGACAGGGACTGGCTCTGTGCTGTCACAGGGAACTGGTTCCTGCTTCCTGCTGATAAGGAAACACACTATACATTAATCTCCTTTTACAATATCGTATAAAACCCTAATTACATCCTCATGCCTCCACAACAAATGCATCACACATTTAATTCATGCACAAATGTCAGCCCTCAATGAATTTTTTAATGTGGTTGAGTTTGTAATTAAGGGTTTGCTTTGTTCAGCAAGTGAGGTATTAGGGTGTGACCGTGGAGCCCAGCTCTACCACTATTTCCTGCAGGCTTTTCTCAGATATAAGCAAAACCAGGACAACTGACCAGATACATTAAGATCATCTGCACTGTCAGAGGTCTTACAGACTTACTTCTGGAACAGAAAACCCTTTGGGAGCCCTGATCAATAGAAATAACCAGACAAGCACTTCATTTGAACACCTAGCAGGTGTACCAGTCCAGGTAACCATTAATCCATGTGCTTCTCCCTGTCTTTCTTTGCGTCATTTCAAAGAGAAACAGACCTAGCTTTCTTTCTTTATATGTAGTTAAAAAAACACGAAGAAAAAATTAAGCAGGATCTTTGATGGTAGTGCTTAAAAGAGATTTTTAAATTGGGTAAAAGGGACACACAGTACAGAGCTTACACCCGTGGGTCACTCAGCCAGCAGCAGCCTTTCATTAACCTAACATGGATCAGCCCTGAAAATAGGAACTCAAATCTTAATCAGTCTTCTTCTGGTTGGTAGACACCTCTAGGTGCTCCGACAATTTTCTGACAATCCAACACATGAACTTTGCTATTACCTAATGATCTTTGCTGGGAACACAGAGTCCCATGCAAAGTCCTTTAAGATCTCAAATGACGAACATACCACGTCTACCTAACAACACCCAACTAAAGACTTGTGCCCTACTGCAGTGTTAAACTCCATGAAAACCCTCCTGTTCTTGGTTCTTCTTGCATGAACTGCATTCCCTTGACTTCAGGATAACAGACAGATTTCCAAGAATTAGCAAATAAAAACAATTCTTCCAGCTGTAATGATGTCCCAAGCTTCACAGCTCTGCGGTGGAAACTGGAGAAAAGAGTCTTCCATTAGCATATGGAATAAATTCACTGATTAGGCAAGAAAAACATTTCAAATAAAGCAGGACACACAGCACAGGTGATTTTTCACCTGTATGCAGGCATGGAACAATTCATAAATGACAAAGTTATTGCAGTAGGTGGTCTTCTGGAATATCATGCAGCAGAAATGAACAGACTTCACATCGCACTCAAGCAGACTGACCGTGACTGTGATTCTTGGATAATCAGCCTTTGAGCTGTAACACATGAGAGGGATGTAGGGAATGTCACTGGAGAGGCATACAACAACACATACTGCCCTTGTTAGTCACATGAGATTCCCCCTTGTCATATCCGAAGCACTGAGGAATGCTTATATGGAAAATATTAAATTACAAATAAAACACTTTGCCATCAGCAATGGCAGTGAAGGAGGTAATGTTTTATGTCAGAATTTTTAAAACCACAAACGCCAAGAAGTGAAAAAAAGCCTCATTTTCATAAACCAAATAATTAGATTAAGCCAAATATGTAGTAAATATATCTTTAANTCAATGAGCCCACTGGAAAATAAATACAATAGGAAGATACAGAAAAAATTATTAGTTTGTAAATGTTCTTTGTGTAAAATATATCAAGCAAGAAAGTGTATTTAAGATCTGGATACAAAGCAAAGTTATTGCATGTGTGGCTTAGTGGGTACACTAAGAAAAGCTGGATCTCTGCACAGACAGCTGCACTCCTTCAAGCTGTATGGGAGATATTGGATAAAAGTCCAATCAATGACTATAAGAAGGGAAGAAGCAAAAGGGAAGCACAGGCAAATTTAATTAGGTTCCTACCCAGGCTTACAACACATATTACAGCAGAATTTATCAGCCAAACTGACCAAGGCTCCATTGTCCAGGAAACGGACTGAAAAAGTGCAAGCCTGTATCTCAAAGACCTTTTAAGTTAAGAGTTATTAGGTGAAAAGAACAGAGTAATAAAACAGTGGATGTGGTTATTTCTAGTCAATCAGAAGAGACAATGACAGTCTTCAATCTGCTTATCTACAATCCATGTTGCACTTCCTACAGGACAAACCAACCAGAAATTCTGCATTGAATCTTCTGGGAAAGAGTCACCAAAATCATAAAAATCCACCAATACTGGTTGGTTAGTTTGTTAAACCATCTTTTTATTACTAGAATTATGCTGCTAGAATAATTAATCTATCTAATAGAATTAGATAAATTTTGTCTACCAAATTCTATTGGTAGATATTCTAGGTATAATAGAATTCTATTCTAATTCCATTATACTAGAATTATTAATCTATTATCTTCTACAGGATTATAAATGTAGGTGAAACAATCATTACAAAACAAATTTCACAACTATTTTGATTTTCCCTCAATAAAGACATTGCCTACAATCACTGGGTCTTGATTAGGGGACAGACACTTTTAGAGATTGCTTTCTTAGACTGTTGGGATTTAAGCCTGCCAGGACATAAGCTCAAAGAATAGTATTGGCCTATATGATTGAGGCTAATGCAACCTTCAAGATCTAAAGCAGGGCTTAGCAAAGGCAGGGAAGGTCACTCTCTATATCTGGTATCAGCCTGGGAGCCAGAGCACTGGAACCAAGGATATAAACAGTGGAGAAAACTGCTCCTCTCTAGATGCCAAGCACTCAGAAACGTTACCCTCAGAATGCTACAAACAGAATCAACAACATGGAGTCTACTGACCAGGAGGAAAAAGAAAGGATGCTGCAGTCTTGATGCTCTTTCATCACACACTCAGACTGCTGAAGCCATTGCCTCATAGGCTTTGCCATTAACAAAGGTGGTCTTTTTCTTCTTCCTTGCCTCAGTAAACATTACTGGTAACTAATCAAAAACCATTTCTCGAGAAATCTTTTCATTCTGAATAGGTTAGCAGAAATCCATGGTTTTCTGCTGACACAAATGCATATTGTCAGTGCAGGAACCCTACTGAGCAGCAGCAAGGCTCACTGTCCACACCTCTGACACTGGAGAGAAGGGACATGTCACGCTTGCCAGAAATATGTGGGTCTATGAGCATTATGCCACAGTGACAATTGAAAAAGCCGTGATCAACACTCTCCCTAAAAATAAAGCAATTCAAAAATGTCACTTCTGTTGTCACAGTTGATGTCACTTAAGTGTCACTTGGAGTTAATATTAGACTAATCAAGCCAATTATAGAGTACTTATAGTATTTAATAGCCTCTTGGATCCGACTTTTGATACAAAAATCTGCATATTCCTTGATGTTTTATGAATTTAAACCAGTTCAAAGCTCAACTCCAACAGAGCGAGGAGCATGCAAGGTGTTGAGAAAAACCCCTCTGCCGTTCAAGCAGAAAATGATGCGTCACTTTACCAGCCACAGTGGACTCTTAGCAGTGACTCAACACAAACAGCTCTCTCACCACGCACTGAGCCCTTCCAGCCCCTCTGCTGGGGGCCACGGGCTCATGAAGGATTGGCTTCTGCTGCTTCATTCCAGAGGCAGCAAAGGCTCACCGACAAAGCGATGCAGATGGATGGAAATGCTCAGGCACAGAGGCACCTCCCTTGCTCAATAGGTACCCCAGCTACTTGTTCAGCCACACAACCAGGACCACCTGGTAGCACGCTGCAGTCCCTGTCTCTGTTAGCACGCTGCAGTTCATCTATCCCTGGGGATGAGGTTTGCCTGGAAACCTGCATGCTGCTGCTCCAGAGTCAGAAGAGGTACTTCAACACTCCCACTCATCTGCTGAGGAAGCAGAACTGGGCAGAAATTTTTCTGTGACATCTATTTTCTCCTTTCTTTAGTACGGAGGCTAATGAAGAGTTTCATGTACACATAATTGTCATGCACAGCAGTTTAATCTCCCTACGCAGTGTTCGTGGTCTAAACACACAAAGAAGATACATTGATTCTCATGAAAATTAATTGTTGGGGCATAAAACAGGCAGGAGGGAGGGACAGCAATGTTACTTCCTCAAGGAAGAAAACCATACTTTTGGGATAACAGGTGCCCTTGAGGGAAGGTCAGAGCAAAAGCAGCTACTGTCAGGAAAGTGACTTTGCCATTTAATAAAATGCAATTTATTAAGTGCAGACATAAAAAGCAAATTGGTACAAAGTCACATTTTCTTAATTCCTTCAAGCCCAAAAGGCAGCGCTCCCCTTCCTGTTAGAGCACCAAGAGCAAAGGCCTTGGAAGGAATGGACACCACAGGCTCTACCCAAAGCACTGTCTCCAGCCCTTTCTGACACGTAGCCCAGTGCACATTTCTCCTGCAGAAGCAAAAGCTGTGCCCCACAGCCAGCCTGGAGATCCCTGCTCCCAATCCTTCAGATCAGGCTACTTACAACATGCCAATGATTTCCAAACTTTTTATGAGCAACACAGGGGTGAATTCACTATTTCACTATTAAAGAAAAGCTCTCTACATTGGCCAGTTTTATTTTAAAAGGGACGGGTGCTTTGAATATCTGCAGCAGTCCTCCAGGGAGAGAAATGGGTTGGACATGAACAAGGGTGTACGATACAGACATTTATCATGCTCACATTTATAAGCTATGTGTGCTTTATAGCATAATTAATCAGTAGTTGTCTCCTATTCTGTACACAAATGCAGCCTCTCATCTTCCCAGGCAAATTTGGTAACTAATTTATCTCCTTCTGCAATCCAAATAATCTTATCCCTATGGAACAACCTGGAAACTCAAAAGGGACATTGGAAGCTCTGTCCTTGTGCATCCTTGGTACCTGCATGTTGAATCCCTGCAGACTCCAAGGTGCATCCACTGCCACTCTGCCACATGTACATACAGAAATGTGTGTAAGACTGTGTATATCTGACTTGAGCAAAAGAGAAAGAAGGGGAAAATTGTATCCTCAGGGAACCATTGCTGCTCTTCAGCTCTCACTACCAATGCTGCCCCTTTCTGTACCTGGTCCTGACTCTTAGGAGTAGGAAGCCAGTCACAGTCCAGAGAAGATGCAGCCCTCCTTCCAAGGTCACTCAATTAGAAGTCAGGAGACACAAAACATACAATTACAAAAAATACAACAGATAAATTTGGGGATTTTCTCAGTGCAAAAAATCTCACTTGTATCATACACAGAAAAAAAAGTATCTAGCGTGATGTAAGTGCCCTCTTTGTAATTATAACTTGCCACATTTTCACGATTTCTTACTCTGTATTTACTATTCTGTTTTGCTGCTGCAGAGTTTCCTCTGTTGCAATCAGTGTGGGTGTCTGGAGTGTGAGCTGTTAAGATTTCTGCTCCTCCCCTCACATCAATATGCTGGCAGTTATCATAAGCAGCTACAGTACAGATCCTGGTAAGAGATTTGCAAGGTCTCACACAAAAATGTAAGAGTTGCTAGATGGAAGAATTATTTTTCCCTTTAACAGAAAGTTCAAGGAACATGTACATACGATTTAATGGGAATAAATAAACATAAAAGAGGTGCAAATTCTTGGTGGGTTTATAAGCCTTATGTAAGCAAGAGAATGTAGAGAAGCATCCACTGTAACACCATTTTTTAACAATAATTTAGAGGAGAACTCAATGGACTTGGAAAAGCAAAGAATACGTGTTATGCGGAAGTGCTACACCCACGTGAAGTAAAGGAAAAAATATCCCTCATTTTGGATATAACCTCTCCCTTAACATGTAAATAAAAAGGAAAACCAAGATAATTTTAAAAGAGAGGGATCTACATATTTATATTTATTTTTACATAATGCTCTGTATCATCCCATAATTAACCTTGCCTTGTAGACAATCGCTTACAAAAGGTTAACTTCTCAAGAAAGTAAGAGGGCTCAGACATACATAAAATGTTATTTTTTCAGCAGAGGCCAAATTACAGCTTGTCATATAAAGCAGCCCCATATTACCTTCTACTTTGTTCCCTTCTCGTGGATGCCTCACAAAGCGCTTCTATTTTACACAAGGGCGCAACCAAAGTTCAGATAAAGAGGAATCCTGCAATTGTTCTTTATTTACAAGGCATGAAACACACATCAACACAAGATAAAAAATTCGATTTTTTTTAAGGAGCATTATAGAGGAGCAATGCCAGCAGGTTATGTACTTTTGTGTGTATTTTAACTGCAAAATACCAGCACGCAGGCATTCCTCACAGAACTTGTGTGAATTTTATCAATGGATCATTTCCAGCCCCTCCAACATTTCATCTCTGCCTTCAGCAACTAATGAGTTAAGGATGATAAATACCATTAACAAAGGAAAGAGGATCTTTCCTTTGTTTCCCAAAGAATGCGGAAGCTTGAATTCTGGCGATGTATTTTTATATTCAGCAAAGTTCCCTAAGCGGACAATTTTGCTTTTAGATTTATTATTCTACCTTAAAAAAAAATAAAAATTAGGCTTTGATTATCCAGAAGGAAATCGTACTATAAAAGTAATTCAAATTTTTATTTCCTTTTACTGATTGCATCTGTGTGTGTATTTTCCCCTTGTAGAAAACTGAGAGGAAAATGTACACCAACACCTCAAAATCCATACAGTCTGACTTAATTTCATGGAGAAAGTCTTACCAGGGTAAAGGAGAATTATATGTAAACTCAATCATAATTAAATATTAAGCTACCAAATATGCATCTGAACAGCATTTCAGATGTTAAATTTGCCACCGATAATCCAAAAGGGGCCCAAATAAACCACTCATGTCACAAACAATAAAGAAAATGGTTTTATGTTTGTTGGTTTTGTGTATAAATTACAAAAAACAAAGCTTGGTCCTACCATCTCTCCTTTTGCAGGCTAATGTTTAGGTCTTCAATTAATTCTGAAGGGATTTTTTCACAGAGTCAGAGAAAAGGATTCTCTGAGCACTAACAGCAGTAGTCATAGCTTCACACACCAATTTCACAAAGAAAGGTCTCAATGATACAAATATTGTAGAGATTCATAACAGAATTTACTGAACAGACTATAAGTTAGCAAAATATCAATAAAAACCATTGACTCAAGTATCTGATTAAAAACACAGAGCATTTTATTGTTCTTTTGAACCTGTCAGTTATGAGCCTTATTGACCTTTTCTGTAATGAGGGGGCAAATGTTCTGTGTTATTCAGAAAACAAAATTACCAGAAGTAACAGACAGCAGATTTCCCCAAGAAAAATGGCTCTCTTTTTAAAAATTATTTGCAAATGTGCTCACATTTTAAAATTAAACCCATTTAACTACTAAAATCTGCGCATTTATATTTGAAGTCTAAATGATACTACCATTACACTGCAATACTATCAGAAAGATAAGAACAATCAATATATTAAAAAAGACAACTATCTGCAAGTATAGCCTTCACTAATAAAAGGGAAAAAACCCTGAAGTTTTATATGAAGTGCAGTTTTGCTCGTAAATCTTTTTTCCCCCTTCAAGCTTTACATACATTTTAAAAATAATTTAATTTCTACCTCTTAGTTTTGGACATACTAGAGAAAAAACCCAAAACATTTGAGGAACAAATGTTATAAATATTTATGCTTTTAAATTATGCCAGCTAGTTACTAGCCTGTGCATCCACACATACCCCAGTTTAACAGGGGTCTGGTGGAAACCACGCGGTACCGTTTAGAGCGAGGCACCTGGTCTGCCAGTGCACATACTCAAGGACAGCGTCTCAGTACGGAGAGGAGAAAAAAGGAATTCAGCAAGGGGTTTTTAAGCATGGGATAAGTCAGAGGCAAATTGTCTTTTAAGTTTCCAGTGACTGTGAGGGAAGAGTACGGTCCATCCATCCTACTCAGGAGGGTGCCTGCTGAAATCCCATAAACTGGCTTACACAGCACTTCCAAAAACAACCCGCTCACACCTCTGCTGTTTCCTTCTACCTGATGTACCCTTACTGGCTGAAAACACAGCAAGATTCTCAGCCGAGGGGTTTACTGTAGTGTATACAGCAGACATCGTGCTTCCCTATATAATATGGTGTTCCTCGCAGTCAGATACTGTTGGTCATTTGCATATATAGTAATGGAAGAATAAAAAAAGGCAGAGAAGTATACCTGCTCTGTCTCCTTCTATCCAAGGAGTTACACTACCTTTCTGCACATTGCTAAACTTTCAACTGGAATAATGCAGAGGATGGAAGCAGCTGAAAAGGATCTGGACTGATAACAGGATTTTTCCCCCCCACATGTCTGTGACAAACTAGCAAAAGTGCATACCTCTACATTTAAATACAAATAAGCTGACTACGTTGCAAAGGAAGTGCACACAAGGACATACGTTCACATCTCGTACTGGACTGCAAGCAAACCTAAATCTTTATGATAGGAATACATCTGATACAGAACCAGTTATAAAGACTTTTTGCCATACACTGTGACGACTAATATTTTAGCACTACTTTTGCGAAGTAATCTGCAATTAAAGAGGTAGCATAAAGAATGCAGTATTTTTAGGTCCTTCTGGTATAACCCACCCCGAGTTAAATACTGACAGCTAAAGAAAGAACACGTAGAGCTATGTATTCAGAGGCTGCACCGTGAATACATTCAATTAAAACTGCGAAGCATCATCTTGAAAAAGGGCATACGGCAACTACATTTCCCACCAGGAGCCAGACCTCAGCTTAAGTGATACACTACATGCTCTTGCAAGGTGGAATATTTCTTCCTTCCCGTGTCAAAAAAAAAATCTGCAGCGGAGGAAACACTTACCTTAATTCTTTTCGGGGAAAAAAAAAAAAAAAAAAAAAAAAAAGACATCAACAAAAGAGGCCGGCTCCAGCACCTTGAATAGCTAACGCATCTGAGAAGAGGCTGGCGAGAGTGGAGCCGTGAGGCAGCAGCGAGCGAGGCAGGGGCGACTGTGGCCGTGCCCCCTTTCCCGGCAGCAGGCATGACAATGCGCGAACACCCCCTCCACGGCACAGCAGGCAACTGTAGCCAGGAGACAGAGGTGCTTAAATTAGAAAACCGCTGCCAGAGGAAATAAACGGGAACCACAGCGACCCCCTCGACCCCAGCAGCTATCAAATCCGGGAAGATATAGTGCACATCTGTTTTACGAGGCCCCCAGGGAGCTCCAACTCCAGCTACTTACCCTGTCTGCATTATTAATAGATGTTAATGGCACCATTATATCGAAAAGAAGCCTCTTCCTCTTTATGTTATGGAAATTCCAAAATTCCAACTTAGGTTTGTTTGTGGTTTTTTAATTAAAAAAAAAAAAGAAAAAACCACGACGCAAAACCCCCTACACACCATGAGGCAGCAAACAGCTTCTTGGTCCTGCAAACTGCAGAGCTGCACCCTCTCCCTTCACCCTGCCTTCTCCAGTCATCCTCAATACACTGATTTGGTAGACAAAATCGATTCAAAGCAGCAAACAACTGCAATAAAGCAAACAGGCAGACAAAGACTTCCTGCCATAAGGCAACTCCTGAATACACAATTTTCTTTATAATAAGGTTCTGAAATTTTTCAGCTAGAGCACATACATTTATTCCCATGCAAATGATGCAGTATAAGGAACAGCATAATCCCACCTCATTCCGATTTTTCTTAACAAAATACATAGTTTATGTCTTCAGCAGAAGTTATCTGTCACCTTAAAAAGTATTATTTAGACTGACTCGACGATAAAGTATCTTCTGTCAAGCCTTTGATATAGTTAATGAATAAAGGAATGTGATCCTAAAGTATCCCCAGGCTGTGTTTTGTTAATGCCTGGATTTCCACCGGGTCCATTCATCCTCAAGGTAGGTGTACTGCAGTCATGCACCAAAGTGTCAAAAGACCTTCCACAAAAGATATTGACCTATTTTAATCTGACCCATGTATAAATGCAATGGAGCTACCACTGGGAATAAAGTGAACCAAACATGTATTTTTAACCCCTTTATAGCAGCGTATGCAGGAGGAACAAATGCACATCAATAACAAACATACCCTCAAAGACTGTATGAGAATGCAGCGTATGCAGGAGGAACAAATGCACATCAATAACAAACATACCCTCAAAGACTGTATGAGAATGCAGTTTGCTTTAACTGGATCTCTTCCACTGGTGTTAAGAGTCATGTGAAATGCTGCTGCTTCTCAGAGAGCCAGACACATCTCTGCACTTCAGCATTGCTATCAGATAATTTTGACCAGCTTAAAAAAGAAAATAAATAAATAAATATCCAGAAATGCCAAAACAGTAGGCTTCCCCAAGTCAGCTTTTACTCCGCTACACAAGATACCAATTTTAACTCAAATAAAAAAAAAACAAAAAACAAACACCTCAACGCCTCAAACTGCAGAGGAAAAGAAAAAGCCATCCTTAAGGATGGAAACACCCCAGCATTAATTGCACGATGAAATTTTTGCATATGTGGGGGTAGGCTGGGGAGAGCGAACGTGTCAAGAATCACCTTCTTGTGCTGCAGATGCATGCTGCAGCTGTTTGCTGGCTTTCCACAAATGAATGAAAAGTGCCGCTAATTCTTCCAAGACAAATGTAACCGATTGGCTTTGTTGCCTGCTTGCCTCTGTGGCTTTTGAGACCACGCAAGTACGCTGCAGACGCAAAATCACAGGGTCTGGCTGTATTAACTGAATTACAGACAGCGCTGATGTGATCATCTTCATCTCTCTCTCGCGCTCTCTAATTATTTATCCAGATCAAGCCTGACTGCTGGAAAATTAGCTCTCTACAGGAGGTAACCGAGCTGAAAGGTTCTTTTTACCAAGAAATGATGGGCTGGCCTCTAGCAGTACATATGCCAGTGTGCAGTTGTAAGGAAATGTCACAAGATGTAAATTTGCAAGTAGATTTCTCATCCTCCCAGAAAAAGAAATAAGACAATTTTAGAAGATATAAGTGTGTATATATATATATATTTATACAGACACACAAAATAAGTAACTGTCTAAATTCCTGACCCTGAACTTAGAAGAATTTATTTAAAAAGGAAAGAGAGAAGATGTATATTGGTCACATCTTTTCATTGCTTTACACAGTCAGTCCCACTTGCCTGTCTATGAACAAGTTCAGAGTATTTCACTTGCGCAAGATTTTCACTTCTTGCCAGCAACTGCAATGAGACCAAATTCTAGTTCTGATGCTTAGGGGGAGAAAAGACAGCAGCATTTTAGTCACTGAATCAAACCAACCCACAGCAGAATGAACAAAGCATAAAAAAACAGGATAATAGGGTTTTTTTAAGCTCGAGATACTGTTTCAGCCTGTAGCAATCTAAAAGCAACTGTGAATGTAATTTTTTCTTTAGTTAAATAAATGGAAAATAAAAAGCGTTAAACCTGTGAGACAAACAAGGGTAGTTTAAAAGGAATAGCTTTGAAATTATTTTCCAATTAGCGAGACTGTCATTACAAGTCAATTTGCTGTACAATGCACGCATATATGGATATACACGTTTTTAATACACTTTAATGCACGCTTTGCTCCAATTCTAGTCACATGTAGGCCAGTATAAATTTTAGTGCTAGAGAGCTTTAACTTACCATTTGAAGCATTAAACACACAAAACATGGACATTAAAACAATGCAGCAGTATGAAACAAACATACTGATTCTGATAGCTACAACCTTCGGAAGTTAATTGTTTGGAAAGCAAAGAAAGAAGCAGATTCCAGGCTGAATCTCTCTGCTTGCTGCACTTGCAGCAGTTTCAGCATGTCAAGCCTTCCTCGATCTTTTAATTGCATTGGGTGTTATGCATGCCAGGGATGGGTGAGAATAGTTGTCAACCCACCTGACTGCAGAACAAAGAGCATTTTTTCTTCCAGCATTTGTTACTGATGCTCGAGCCACACCCTGCGTCCTTACAGAACACGCTCTTTCTCACATTTTCCTTTTTCCTACCCACAGAGAGAGACAATTTCCTCCCAATAATAAAATAATAGCCATTCTCTAGAATTACTACCCTGGGTTTCACCATTTTTTAACCCCCTGTGGGTTTACTTTTAAGGGACCAAGGAGGACTGCGGGTGCTCCTGCATTTTCCACAGTGTGGGGAGTCCCTGAGCTGGGATGCCTCAGCATCCCACAGCCTGGCTCCCTTTGTCCTGCTTGGATGATGCTGCCAGATGAGAGGCATCATCCTGCTCATCCAGTCACAGGAGAGGGAGGGCACAGCCTCCAGAGCATTTGAGGGCAGAAAAAAAAAAAAACCAACAAAAACCCAACCAACCCACCCAAAACCTAATGCTACAAGAGAGAAACCCCTTGCCTGGCCCCTCTGCCCACCAGCCCCAGGGACCTGCCCGTGGGGTTGAAATGGTCTGGGTGGCATTAACCCCTAACAGCTATTTGCCAAACCATATGCTCCCTATCATACCTCCTCAAATCCTCCCAACATCTGGCAGTTTGCAAGACTGAATTCCTCCTGGTGTGGTTGGGTTCACCGCTCTGCACAAAGACCCCTCTGCCTTTCATTTTTTGCCCACATCCCCACTAGCACTGCAAGTCACACACACTGGTCTCTCCAGCATCAGATACAAGAACAAAATCCCTTGTAGGCAGGCTACACAACACACAGAAACCTACCATGTTTTTTGCAGATTTCTATAAACAGGCAAATTCCTGCCTGGATCTATTTATAAAATGACCAAGCAATATAAAGCTAGATGCAGACAATACAAAAACTGGTACCCACAGAGCAACTCACATGCCTTTTCCTGCCTGTCTGAAAAGATCTCCTCCATCACCTCAATTATCTCTTCCAAAAAGTCTGGAAGCAATCAAACACCACAGCTTCTAACATTGCTCCCACCAACCATCTCATGAGGTGTAGCAACAACTTGGCTGAGGTTTTGGTGGCTCCATACCAGCAGGTAGGTCCTAAGCATCTTTAGAGTCAACAAGGCAGCCCTGTCCTGCTGCATTTCCTGAGGCATCGAAGTTACACTCTCTGATCTAATAAAAGTAGCAGGAATGGTGCCTTTCAGCCAGTTTCAGGGCAAGTGCAGTCAGGGAATGGTATAATTTAGCCTGGATTATCCTTGCAAGCAGGAGTAGAGGGATTACTTGTTTCTTTCTGTTTCCCTGACACAGCACATGCATCCAGTGTGCTTCCCAATCCTAGCCCAGTTGTCCAAAACAGCTTAAAGAGCAATGTTACAGTCTCTGTGAGGTTTGGTGTAGGGCTTTTGTTTGTTTTTATTAAAAAGAGCTTTTGTTCAGCTGTTCCTTGGTATTTGATATGTTATCATCCACCAGGCACGCAGCACCGAAGGGAAGCCGCGGTGCTCTTGGGCTGTGGTTAAATTCTGCGTCAAACAGAAAACAGTTTGACGCAGAATCAAAGAAACTGTTGCCACTTGAACCTTCGAGATGCAGAAAAATAAAACCCTTTTGACTTCTCATGATTCTTGAATAACCAGCAAGGCCAGCTTTAAAAAAAACCAAACCAAACCTGTAATATCCCTGGACACATTAGACTGCCAACTGCTGAATGTTCTTGTTACTATTTTGAAAGAGGGTGTGGGTGGAGGTACCTACTAAAGCTTGCTACTGCTACTGCCACCATTGCTGCTAATGGGGTAGGTGTTTCCAGAAATCCCTGCTCCTAGGGAGAAGCCTGAACTTGCATCTGTGCCTCTGCTGGGACGCTGAAGACAGGAGTTTCTTGCACCATCTGTTATTTGCATCACCGCTGCATGGGGATGCCAGCCTGTGACAGCACCCAGGCCTGCTGCAGGCACAGTGGCAGCCAGGGAAGAACAAGATGAGCCATGAAGGGAAGTCACCAAGACTGGGATGGACACTGAGAAACAGGCAGGCAGCGGAGTATGTGACACTGATATGCCTGGGCAGGATCTGGCAGTTGCCATGAAAAACCCCACACTTCCCAGGAGAGAACAGATTAGTGGCTTTTAAGGCACCTTTCTGCTGAAGGCATCATAGTATGGGAGTAAGGGAGGAGGGACTCTCACCCCAGCTCCACAGGCTTGCTCCACTGTGCATTGCCACACTGTTCAGATGAGCCTCACCAGGACTTAACACGCAGCAGCCACACATGGCACAAAATCAGCAGCTTCTCTCCCCCCACTCGGTGGCAGTGACCAGAGGTCCTGGCTGTATCTCTGGGGCAGTACAGCTACCAAACAGCAGCAGAACTTCCCCAGTGCACTCGTTTGTGCAGCACACTGCACCCTGCTAGGCGCCCATTTGCACTCAGATGGAAGTGTCTGCTGAATTTTTCTGGAACCTTCAACTTGTTTTCCTAACACTGGTGGATTATCTTTTGAAGTGATCAACCCTGCTCAAGACTTAGGTAAATGGGTTTTACAGTCACTTTTATGTCACTGAAAACCCACAAGCCCTGATGAGTCCCCTGCAGCACCCGGGTGATCCACCAGTTCCCTTTTCTGACATATGCTGCAACTTCCCTTGCAGAGAACTCACCTCCCACTGGCTTTCCCTGGAAGGAATCTTAATCCTTCTGACCTTTCTGAATACAAGTCCTTCCTCTCTTTATTTTCTTAAATAATCCCTATCTTCACTTGTGGACAGGCACACTTATTTTTTCCGCTTTCCGTTCCTCACGCAAATTTCAACCCTCTGTGCAAGGTTGTAAAGTTGCTGCTGTAGGTCTTACGGAGTCTTTACCTCTCTCCCAACCTCCTTTAGTTCCTCTGAAATCACTTTCCTAGTTAAAAAAAGCCTGCAAGCTGTTTCTCGACCATACCCAATCCTCCCATCGCTTTGTCAGGAGTGCTGGACTGTCTTTTACAGTCAGAGACAGTGATGATAAATGACAGCCTCCATAATCCAGCAAGTGCTGCTGTCCAGAGGCGAAAGTCACAGGCAGATGTGGAGCCTTCCCACTGAGAACACCACAGAGGGAAGAGGGCACATCACTCACAGCAGTAAATCCCATCCTCGCTCCGGCTGCTCGGCTCCAAGCAGTGTCAAAGCCCCCTTTGCAGGCTGCAGAGCACACTGTGCTTCCGAGCCTCCTCTTGCCAGCAGACTTTGCTTTCACTTAAAACACAAAACAAGGAAAAAAAGCATCTTCCGTTATCCAAAAGAAGGCTGCATGCAACCCTGTACACTCCCCATTTCAGCAGCTCTGATACTGACAGCCAGCTGGATAATGCATTCAAGCACTCTGGGGATCAAACCCTTTATCCAGGAAATCTGTCCCTGTTTGCTAAAGGAGTCCCTGATGAGTAGGTTTTGAGGAGTGGAGATTCAAGCCATGCTTCCCACTTCACTCCTAACCAAAGTAGGTTAGGAAGCAGGGGTGCCAGCCAGAAGCAGACTGCCCTTCTTCCCAAAGACTCACAAACATCTATACAAATATTAGACCTCACAGCATGCTCGGAAGAAGTCGATAAACATCATTTCTACCACCTCAACCAAGTCTTTGCTGAAAAAGTAATGCTAGAGGGAAGCTTATCTACGTGTCCAAGGTCAGGCTTGGCATCTGTGACAGATTGAGCCATCTTAAGTCCCTGAACATCCAGCCTTCAATCCTAGAATCAGACACCAGGCAGTGCCTCTAACTTTTAAAGAAGAAGCATTGAAGGAAAAGAAAAAATTTTACAGCCTAGCTGGAGACCCACTGGAAGGTCTGAAGGGGTTGTATATCTGAATTCAGCTGCAACACCATCCTCCCCTTCTGGAGCAAGCTTTTCCCTGCCAGTACCAGCTCCTCAGGCTGTGCCCACCTTCAGTGGCACGCAGAACCAGTAACATACCAGACTGGGGTGGGGGAAAAGCAGGGCATAACTCACTCTAGAAGTGTGGGGTTTTGTCCAGTCTTCTGTCTGTCTTTCCTTGGCTCCCTTGGACTTGACATCAGCCAAGAGCAGAGATGTAAAGGTACAGCCACCAGTGTCTTCACCAATGCCACACCTACCACAGCATGCCAAAAGTGTTCCTGCTGGCTTCCAATGAACCTGCAAGCCCTGAGTGGTGACTTGCAGGCAGAGCTAGTACTGAAGCACTGCTACCTGCTCTGACACAGCGAGGCTGATGATTGCCTTCAAGCAACTGTGTGACACGTGTGGCATCAGTCACTGAGTGCTACATTTTTCTTGCTTTAGGCTAGACTATCTCTGTTTTGGTAAGCTGGCTAACTCTGAGCTGGAAAGCAGGTGATAAGAGACTCTTTCCTGGTGCCTTCTGCAGACCCTCCTCTCTCAGGAGGACACTGTGCCAGGGAAAGGGGACACACAGCCACGATGATGTGGCCACCAGCGGGGAACACCTCGGGGCAGTGCCTTTGGGTCTCTGCCTTGCTAATATTTGTTTTAAGAGGTCTTGATGAGTCAAGCTGCTCAGGATGAAAGTCCACAGCCTGCCAGCAATGTGAGTGAGACCACGGAGCTGTGCTAACAGAGGATGCCACGAGTGCAAGGTGCACCTCAGCTCAGCTAATGGGACCATGAGCCAGCAGCGATGACTTGGGGCAGAGCTCACTGCTGTAAGCCCAGCCAAGAAAAACGAAGGCAGCCATTTTCCTGCAGTGTGCTCCAAAACTGTCTGCGGCATCGTTGCCTTGATAGTTAACAAAAATGATAATTTACAACCTTTTTTTTTTTTTTTTCCAGTTGTAGTTTAAATCTAAATTAGATCTGTTTTCAGGAGCATTTTAATTTAAGCTCACACTTTAGTAAATCCTTAAAATTAACAATTTCGTATCTGTCAGCCTCCAAAACAAACATAGGTTTTCAGCATAACCAAGAACAGCCAAAAACTCAGCCAAAGCTATCAATCCCCAGGTGAGGTCCACAGGGGGAAGTGTGACCCATCAGGACACCACGGAACTTGAGTCCAGCTTTGCAACTTCCCGCATTTTCCTTTAGGACTTACACCCTTCACATAAGTAAGACAGAGAAATCAAATCTATTCAGCAGGGAAAGCAGTCTCTCACAAAGGGAATACCCACATTTTTCCCTCATCTCGACCTTCCTTGCTCAGATTTGTCCCTTCTATGCGTCAAGAAAAATAAAATTCCAAATTTGCAAGAATTAACAGCATATTGCTGCATTACGGAGGACCACAATCACTAGAGGATGAACAGCTCAAGTCCACAAGAGCAGCTGTGGCTTTATATCAGCTAAAGCGGCCACCATTTATTTTTTCTTTATCTTGAAATTGATGGTTTTGCTTTTAAAGTTCAAAAATATTAAAATGGGATCAGACCCTTCAGTGGGAATAAAACAACAAAATCCAAGTCTCTTGGTTTGTTTAGAAAGGCCAAACTTCTTCCAAAACACTCCTAATTTTAACTGATTTTTACGCTAGACAAACAGTTAAAAAGAAAAAGGGTCAGAGTCCCAGCTATTTTTCCACCCAGTAAGACCCACTGGGCAAACAAACTCATATTCATTATTTACCTTGGGGCAGGACCCCGACTCCTTAAACAGGTTAAGGGCCCTGTTGTGTTAATCTTTACATTAGTCCAGAGCAACGTGCCTCATCATTAAACAAAGTAATGTCAATCCCTCTTTAGTAAGGGGGCTGGGATGAAGGACACCAACCCCCTCCTCCCCAGGCGCACGCCGTGGTATAATCTGCCACCTCCTATAAGCGCTGCCATTCGTCTTTTCTTTAGATGCATTGCAGGAGTATTTCCATATAAGCCTTATTATAATAAAAACAACAGTGTGACAAACAGCTTTGCAAATAGGTCTGCTGCTCCAACAAAGCACAGACACAACACGCTGATTTGCAGCAATACCCCGCAAAATTCAGAAGTGCTACTAGTTGATTTGAAATCCAGTGAATTTAGGTGGTTGCTTTATCTTCTTCATCACAATACCTATTTCCTTAGACAGAGCTGAAGAAGTAGAACATGTGCTCGATGCCTGCAACTGTTCCAATGCCTTCCTTCTCCTCCCCTCCAATTTACATTGATTACAGGTTTCAAAGTCTTAGAGATTCATTTTTAAGTTCTATTTAAAATGCTGATTTTTACTTGTTTTCCTTTCATCTAGATCAATAATGCTCAGATGATAAATATGTACCATTTACCATTTATACTTTTTCATCTTATTGAATATCCTACAGCAAGCCTAAGAAAAATCAGTTCCTGGATAGCACTTACATTTCCCCTCTCTAGCCTATTCCCTGTTTTATCTATAACACAATACATGAGCCTGAGTGTGTTCTATTAAGGCAGACACCCCTTATAACATTCAGACATTAAGTGCAGCAGAAAGGAACTGCATCTTAAAACGTTCACTGCTCATTAAAAAGTTTGTCTAATTTTATGATGACAGTTCAGCGCATACATTATTCTCTGCGAAACAGTGCCCCAGTGTTAAGACATCACCACATCAGTTTTCTATTCAGTCTTCACTGAGAGATGAGAAGCCACCATTTTCTTTTTGATACATGCAAATTAAATTGTTTGTCTCCACGGAAAGTGTAAACCATGGAGAATTCTGCATTTCAGCGGCGATACTGTCACCTAGCATTAAAAACAAGTATTAATTTGTAAATCAACCTCCTCAATCGTGTTCAAAGGAAGTAATTAAGCATTTAATGTACTAACAAACCAGCACAAGTATTAGTTCTGTTTCCAAGGTATCTCACAATCATATAAAATTCCCCTCACGCTGATGATCTGCATCAGAACAGACTCTTGTACACCATTTTCAATAGATGCAGGCTTACCAGAGTCTTGCACAAGCTATACCATTTATACTGTTTCAAATTTAGCAACACATAAGTAGCTGCTTACACGTATCTGGGACTATTAGACTTGATTTTACATTCTAGAGCATTAAAAAACAACAGCGTCTTGCCAGTATCCTGCCTACAAAATGCTACAAACTCTTTAATAGTCATGCAGTATTTTCAGCATTTAAAAAAAAAAAAAAAGCTCAAAATCATTCTTCTAGCAAGAGCATTTAGGAATGCCTTACCTCATTAAAATAAAGTTTTAAACAATGTCTACATTTAACTTACATAATGCACTGCGTTTGCTGTAATTTTCTAGTAATTCCAACTATTCAGTAATACAGGAGACTTAAAGCACAGCTTAGGAACAGTAAGATTTGTATTTTCCAGCTACCCTGTGAAACTCTGGTGAAGTTAATTCATTGCACTGAGAAGAAAAGAAACCTCAAAACCAGCCAGGCAAAGTAGTTTAGCAGCTGTATACAGGGCTTTTCTTTCGCTCGAGGCTTTAATAATTTCAACAGGCGCAATTTCACAAATCATCTTTCAAACTCTGAATAGCCATGCTGCGATAAGAACCAAAGCTGCAACAGTCGTGGCTCTCCAGTAATGCGCAAAAATCCCGATATACAGCCTGGTGACTGAAAGATACATTCATTAACTTTGTTTTCCTGGCTTTAAAAAGGTCAAGTGGGATGCTGATTGCTAGTCAACCACTTTGTTTCAGGCATTTTTATTAGACAAAAGGCTTACAGTTAGCACTGCATTGTGCCCCACCCAGCTGGCTGAGAATTGTCATCTTCTTACTCCATTAGGCTGTAGGGCTGTATCACAATTTCCTAATTAAGCATTCCCTCCGATACACGTGTCTACCTTATAAACACACTCTGTTCTTTCTCTCCCCTCCTAAATAATCTTTTAGCAGGTCAGACAGAGGAGAAAAAAAAAAAAACCCAACAAACCCATGAATGAAACAATGAAGGAACAGGATAGTACTGACCTTTTCTTGTAATAATGTCTTGCATCTCTCCCTCCCTTGCTAGTTTCTTAAACTAGGAAACCACTTCTTTAAAAATTAATTACTGGAAGGAAAAAACCCAACCCTTCTTCAAAGCACCCACTCCTCCCCAAAACCAGGCAAGCCTATATTGGTCAATTTTTTTATTCTAAATATATTTCGAGAACGAGGATTTTTCCACGCACACATCCTGCATCAACCTCACTCTATCCGCATACGACGTATCAAATGGAATGGGTAAAATAAGATGAAATAAATAGTACTATTTTCTCTCCTTGCACCATGCATATATACTGACACTACGCAAATGCACAGTATGTGAAAAGAATGTTAAAAACGTTATACTTATGAAATCCACGTTATGAGATTTTTCAATAAACACATGAATTTAACCATCCATAAGAACACTAAATGACAAGTTTATCATGAAAGAATGTCACATTTACTTAACCCCTATTTATGTGATTTGAGGCAGCCATACCTTATCATGAAATACCAAGTACACACTGTGAGAGAATATTCAAGACACTGCTAGAATACAGGAAACATTTTCTGTTTTCAAAACAATTTAAAGTAATAGAACATTCTCCCAGGTCTCTCTACGTACACTCGGTTTAACTAAACCCCTCTTCTATCTTTTAAAATGCAAGCCTGGCTAACACTGGCCAAAAAGAGTATGATGCTAATACAACTGAAAATTGAACATCTCTTAGCTTGATGGATTAAAGGGAAAATAGTCAGGTAGGACACAGTTTTCATGGGAAGGCCCGATTCTTCCTTCTATTTTTAAAGCTGTTCTTATGAGCACCCATTATTTCTCCCACCCACAGCATCTTTTAAAAACCCCTCTCCAGACAGCCATCATGCCTATATGCAGCAGCAAGAGTTTTCGGAAATGTGGACTTCTTTTCAAGGTAAAACGCAGGTATATTGCAAAGAAACCTTATTTATCGAACTAATATTTCCCAGCACGTATTTGACAGAGTCCTATTACTTAATTGTCCTAAGACAATTACTTAACCTGTGGTGAAATGCGGCCAACTCTTCCCTCCTGAACGCGCACGTAATACGTTGATGTTTCATGCTGGTAAGACAGTTTTAATTCTTATTGCATTAAAAACCCTATTTCCACCTTAAATAAGCTGAATTCGTTACCATACCTTAATTTTGCTTTGCAGCTTTCATCTGTTCCTTGACTTTTGAGTCGTATTAATGGAATCCTTGGGGTACCTACCTTCCAACATTTTTAATGGCTCAAGCAAGACCATAATATTGGCACAAATTATTTGAAATGCACCTCATTCTTTAACAGGGGATAGGTGCTGATAATGCAAGCACTGGAAACACAGGTAAATTCTTACCCGGTTACAATTTTTTTTTTTTGGTATGAAAAGCAGAGCCTTTCAGATATTACCCATGATGCCCCAGAACCAAAAACATCTGCAATATGCTACGTTCCCCATTTGTCGCAATCAACCCACCTATTTAAAGCGGGGGGAAGAAGCCAACAATCTACCAAAATACACACACAGACACACACAAAATTCATAGAAAGATCTCTTGTACTTACATGTTGCACTGAGCCGCATGCAGGAAGGTAGCTGTGTCAGTGCCAGCCATGTTGAAGACCTGCAAGACCCAGGTATTTGTGAAGATGTTATTTGATGGCTTTGTGACTTTCAACCGCAAAATATCCCCTGCTTCCCCAGAGCCAATTTTTTTACAATTTCGTTAATGATGTTCTAATTTTAAACATGGTGTGTGAGTGACAGGGTAAGGTGAAACGTTCTAGGTATTTTAACCTCTTGATGCTACAGCTGTAGCGCAAGAATGTTTAAGAAGCACCTGAAATGCCCCTTCATGAGTAACTATTCCTTTCCTGCAGAAGCAGAAAGGGTGGCAGGGGGCAGGGGGGGAGAGGGGGAAGCAAGTCCTTAAGCCATGCAGTTCACACCTTCAGAGGTAACGACCCTGCTTGGTTAGGACAAATGTAGGACGTGCAAGGTAATGTCTGAAATCAAGGTCTCCTTCTCAAATAGTTTTTTCTCTCTTCTCCCTCCAAGTAGGTCACCCCTCTCAGCTGATTTTGTGTAATTGATCTAGTTTGTTAAAAAGCCAAAGGAGCCCATCCTGCAGCATATGCTACCAGGAGGGCTAGTGCCCTACTGCAGAGGAAGAGGGCTTGCTAAAATCCATTACTGCTAAAAGGGAGTATTGCCCACTATGGCCCTTTTAGACTTCATTTAGGTTGTGGCAACCTGGATTTCTCAAAACCCCTTCAGCAGAAGCAGCACAGCAAAGGCGTTTCCTGGTGGCTCCCTGCTAGTGACCACACCGAGCTACAGCCTGGTCACCGAACCACGACTGCACGAGGGCAGCCGAGCTCTCCTGATCCCAAACACGCACTGCTCAAGCTTTACCTTGGCATCCCCCGTCCCGGGTGACAGCGAGATGTGCTGTGTCGGTGCGGACGCCTGATTGCTCATTCCCCTCGCGCAGTCCCCAGGAAGAGGGTGGGTGCTCTGGGGCGCTCCCTTGCCCGGGGAACAGGCGGCACCGCTGTTCTGGAACCTTCCTGCGCATGCCAGCCCAGTGCCTGCATCCCAAAATCTGCCTGGCAAAAGCGCGCTCCTGGAGAGCGGCCGCCCTTCCCGACACACCAGCAATCAGAAGGGGCTTTTTTCATATACTGTATTTCCCAACGAAATCTAAAAGTAATTAATTGTGCTCTTGCTTGCTCCTCGTGGAGTACGTAGTGGCTAGAATGTGACGCCCACTAAGTTTGGAGGGATTTTAACTAAAAAACCCCACAAACCCATCTGAGACCTGAAACACACACCCCGACAACCGAGGTACAGCAGTGCCCTTTTCCCCGCAGCTGCTCTTAGAGACACGTGTCCTGCAACCCCTAGTCGTACAGCCCCGTGCCGGCAGCAGGCTCCGCATCGCCCCGCACCGCACCGCAGCTGGCCGAGGCAGGGCCACGCACGGCTCCTCCGCGCCAGCCCACGCAGCGGTGCGGGCAGGGCAGGTCGCCAAGGCGAGCCCCCCACGCGAGCATCCTCACCGGGCAGCAGCGGCGCGGCAGCCCGGCCCCCGGGTCGGGGTTTTGTTAATGCCACTTCCCATCTTACGGAGTTCTAGAAACTTTCCGGGAAGCGCCCGCGGGAGCCGGGGCTGCGCCCCCGGGCTGCCGTAGTGCAGGTGCTCGGCCCCGGCCGAGCATCCGCCCCCACCGGCACCTCGACCCCGGGGCGG
>VZUA01026996.1:23653-35362 GCA_013401035.1 Horornis vulcanius | reverse complement strand
AATAGCAAAAAAGTATTTACAAAAATATTTATCCTATTCCTTCAAGAGAGAAACTATTGTTTAATAGAGAAACTTGTAACAGGTAAGTGCTACATAAATAAATTAAAAATTTAAAATGGCTAATACTACAGTCCAAAAAACACCTAAGATGCAAGGATGGATCATTGCCTGAAGGCATGATTATACCTCATTTCGGGAGACCCTCATTAGCTTTTCTAAGCCATTAAAAGTCTAAACTAGGTGTTTCATGTACAAAAAGTCAGTGCAATGAAAAATTGTAACTCCTTACAACTGAGGCTCCTATCACTAAAAATATCTGTGCAACTGTCACAAGCAAACAACTGTAACACTTATCAGTTAATGCATCTTTTCTCAGTACTTTTCAGTATTATAAACTTAGTCCTCCAGATGCAGAATTTTATCTTCCAGTTACAACATCATCCCGTATCTGTGGAAAGCAACAGAATTTCCCTAAGCTAGCTTGAGCTGTTCAGTAATACCAATTACATAAGAGTTTTCCTAAGACAATAAATACTGTAGAAAATACAGTAGATATATAGATATAAGCTAGCAGTCTTACATCAAAGCCATGGAATTACCTACATTTGGGAGTTTACTTGCCAATCATTAGTAGGCTCAGTCCCTGGAAAAAAAACCAAGAAGAGACTTTTCTTTGTTCACACTTCCTGTGTAGGTTGACTTTCATAAGAGTTACAAAGACAACTTGACTTTGATCAATGTTTTTAACCAAGTAACATTGGGAGAGCAAAGAGTCAGCGACAATGAAGATAACAGATACAGAAAATAAAGCCTTATCTGAGTTTGTGTTTTGCTACAGTGTTTACAGAACAAATTTTCATCTCTTAGCCCCATTTCTATAAGCAACTTACACCCATACAAGACTAACATCCCTTTTAAAAATGACAATTTCTTATCCCTGTATAGTGCCATACAACAGCAGGCTGCCAACAGACTCTTGCCTCAACCATCACTTACAAACCCCATCAAAACCAAGAGCTACAGTGGCATAGCAAGTAGCTGAGCTGACATCCTTGTGGAGAGCTGCCTCTGCCTCCACCCAAATCAGTTTGCTACCTTCCCATTTTACCATCTACCTACTTAGCTCTGACCAAACCCCAAGTCAAAGACTCAAGACTACCTGACCCTAAACTGGTTACCCAAAACTTTAATCAAGAAAGACTGGTTATTATAATTCATGAGCTGTACAGCCTGTATGTCCTGCAGCCTTCAATACACTTTCTGTGCCTAAATCACTCACATGCACGTGAAGTCTTCCCTCAAGACTCAGTTACCTGGAAAGTCACGTTTCTAAGTAAAAAAGGCAATTTTGAGCTTTAATGCTTAGTTGCTCTGTTTTATGTGCTGCAGAAAACAGCTGCATTTCCTACTCTTTGTTTCAGTACAGATTGACAAAGCATCACTCTAATCACTTTTTCTGCAAGCAGGCTGGACTAGAAGCAGACGTTTCAGACAAGATAGTAATGCTATTAAGGTCAGATGACAAAGAACTAGAAGGTAAAAACAATCAGAACTATTACTGAAGAATTTTTATTATAGTTTTCCTAAACTTGATACTTTGTCCAACAAAGAGCAGAATACGGGAGGAAATAGAAAAAAATACGACAATAAGTAAATGATACAGCTGGACTGATTTGTACCTGCAAGGAATGTCAAATGTAACATTTAAGACACATTTGCCAACAGGAATGCAGTCATTCAAGTGACTAAGGAAAATAAAGGAAGTAAAGCAAGACAAAGGTTGGCTAATTTACTTCTAATGTCATACTCCTGCAGGGAAGCATGACAAATTCTTACCCATCAATTATTTGTCTTTTTGCCCTATGAAGAGAGACAAAACAGGAGTGCCAGAAAGCAATACAAATCACACATGCCCGCAGCAGATAGTTACGTAATGCTGACGTACTGCCTGCTCTTCGCTCACAACACTTTGCTGCAATTCCAAGTACCAGCTTTTAACAGCTGCCCAGTTTGAACACTTTTAAACAGCTTTGTAAATAAAATGCAGACACACAAAGAAGAACAAGATACAGAATGAAGCTTTAGTGCTATTTCCAACAGAGATAAAAATAAGAAAAGCTGAGGGTTAGCTTTATGATAAGACATCTTCTGTTTCATAAGAAGTCATAGAATTGGCTTTTTGTGCTAAAACTCAAAACTAAATTGCCTGCCAATCTAAAGTCTTTTAGTCTAACTTACTTAAAGAAACCACTAATAAAAAGACAAAGATTCAACTTCACTGAAGTGCTACCACCAGGAACAGAAACACAAGGCAGTAATTCTTTTGACAATAACATACTCCTAGAGATCTTTCTATTTAGAAGAGAACTTGCCATGAATAGAGTCAAACAGATCAGCTAGAAGTAAATGCAGAATGGGTACAAGCAGGGCCAAAAAGTATTTATTATTACTCATGGGAGAAAGTAAAAAGAAAAAAATACAGTGAACACAGCCAGTAAAGTGGCCAGACTTCATAAAACTAAATTCATAAAACATTCATAAAATGTGGTATTAGCCATATTAAGTCATCATTTTTTCCGACATTTTGTCTTTAAAAACTAGGACACAACCATAAAATCTGCAATGATCTATTGCTCAGTACCTATCACAGCCATTATGTAAGCAAATACATCAGAACACTTAAGATCACATGCTTGAATAATCAGCTGCTAATTAAGTATATCTGCAATTGCCTTGTTCCTTCCTTTCTCTGACCCAAAACAGTAAGTAAACAACATCACAAAAATCTCAGTCTTCAGCAGTCAGATAGAACAAAGAAACTAAAACAATATACTCCTTCCTACGGGGCAGTAATCAGTACGGCTATATTTTAAACTCTGGAGGTCAGCAGACTGATTTACAACAAATGACTATAGCTTTTAATACACACAGCAAACTGAGGAGGTCAACTCATACAGACAAACATTAAGATAAACCCTTTTGGAAAGCCACACCAAAGACTGTTTACCCAAAGCTGAGCATCAGCAAGATCACTGAAAGTTCCTAACAAGCATAAGATAAAAATATTAGAGACAAAATATTTCTTCATGTGTTTGGAGTTTTTTGTACTCCTTTGAGTAACTTAATGAAAGTTTCCCTTCTACCTGTCTGACTTCTAATAACATATGCTTTCAAGGCCTTTTAAAACATGCCCAGGTTACCTCAGGCCTCAAGGAAGGTAGTGTTTGTAGGCTCTCAAGAAAACGCTCTTCCAGCATTTTCCTTCTCTGTTGCAGAGAAGAAGGAATGACTTTAGGACTTCTACTGATTTCAAGTTATGAAATGGTTTTTCACTTTACGGTGCCAGAAAACAAGTGTGCTAGAAAGCTCTGACCCATAAAGCAGTTGGTGACCAACTACCACCCTGAAGGCATACGTCACGGGGTGCGTGGTGTGTTCATCACCTCTATGACAATCCCTGTATCTAAGTTTCTAAAAGCATATAGAAATCTACAATGCTCTAGACCATCAAAATAAGTATTCCAAATATTAAAAAGTGTTCCCTATTAGTTTTCCTAAATTATAACCTAGGAACAATCTGAATATAAATACCAGCATTTACATATGCACAGACATGTGATTACTTCTGTGGACATTCTTTTCACTGCTCAAGCTGTAAAACACAAATGCTAAGATAAATAATTCAGGATTTATCTAGAAGATTGCAGTAGAAATTTGAATCACAGAGTAAGAAAGATTTCAGACTTCCTTATCTTTACATTCATAGCAAACCTATAAAGTACAAGGAACTTAAGAATAAAATTTAAACTTTTGAAGAGACTGACTGCATCTAAGACATTTTTACACCCATTAATCAGAAGAGCTTATATATTTTGAGTATAATTGACCTTACACTAATGACTGCAAGATTTATGTAACTGACATTAAACTCATGACTGCAAGAAACAAACAAGACAATCAATTCGGGCAAGATGAAAATCTTTGTATTCTGAGTGATCACTTAGGCGGTTAAGTTCAGGAACGAAAGAAAAATTTGGCTCAGTGACCCACAAAGCTGCAGACCGTTCTTGAGAAGAGTGTGCCCGTACATGTGCATATACACACAAACACTCACACTGAAGGTCAGTCTCCTCCCTGCATTTCACACTTCCTTCCCTCCCTCTAATCTTCACATAGGCCTTGCACTCTATCCCTGTGCCAGACAGCTAAGGACTTTAAGAAATCACACGGTTTCAGAGGTTCGCTTCGCGGCACGTATTTAGCAGAGACAAGGACCGCTGTCCCTTCCTCCGCCGGCTGCTCCGCACTGGCGCGGCGCGCCCCTCTCTCCTCGGCCGCGCTCTCCCGGGAGCCGCCACCGCTCCCGGCAGGAGGAGGCGCCCGGGAAACCCCGCCGAGGCTGGGCCGGGACCGGCCGCCGCGGGCGCCGGCGGAAGGAAAGAGGGAGGCGGGCAAAGGCGGCTTTCCGAGCAGGCCGGGCAGCCGGGAGGGCGACTGGAGCTGCCCCCGCCGCTCGAGCCAGGCCCGGCTGTCAGAGCCCCTCAGTGGGACGGGCCACGCTTGGTGCCGGCCCCGGTCCTGGTCCCTGCCCAGACCCCCGCGCGTAGGAGCCGAGACGGGGGCGGGGGAAGGGGACCCGGGTCGCACCGTGCCCTGCCGCGCCGGCCCGAGGGGCGGGGGGAGGCGAGCGGGGCCTCGCCGCGGACGCCGCACTCACCACTTGGTAGCGGCTGACGGGCTGGTGGTGATCCATCCTGGCCGCCCGCCGACACGAACGGGCGCGGCGGCAGCTCCTCCGACCTGGCGCCGCGTCGCTCGTTCGGTCGATCCGTACGTCCTTCCCTTCTTCCTTGCTCGCTTGCTTCCTTCCCCCGCCCGTTCGCCCGGCNCAGGCCCCGCCCCGCCGGGAGCCGCGTTGGCTCTGCCCGGGGCTGGGCGTGCGCCCTCCGCCCCCGCCCGCCGCTCCGGCCGCGCTCAGCGCGGGGCGGCTCTAGCGGCGCTGCCGGGAGCGGGTCTTAGTCTTTCCCCGCTCCTCGCTCGGCAGCAGTGTTCTGTGAGGCTTTACGTCCCAAGCCTAGACCTTGCCTAGATATTTATCGCTATTGATCACCATGGGGCAAGAAGAAGTACAATATGGCACAGAAGACATCTTGGGGAGCCGGAGAGCGATTTTGAATAGGCATCTACTTAACGTGATTAAGAATCCTGAGCCCGTTTGCCTGCTGTTCCTGTGATGGCAAAGCACCGTGCTGTGGCAAGGAAATGTGATTTTCCTCTTCTCTCTTCCTCCAAAAACTAAACGTTCAGATGTTTATGACATCCTGGAGTAAAGCCAGTTAAAAACGCCCGCCCCCATAAAGGTGTATCGAATGAGGCTGACTCATTTCTAGGTTCCCGAACTACCACATGTGTAGCTGGGGCACGCAACAATTTCAGATAGCCGTAGATGCATCTCTTGGCTGCACTGGAGAGGAGTGTGCTGCTCTATAGCTGATCTGCAAGGCAAATGCTCTCATAAAAGTGGCTTCTCGCTATCACTAATGGCCGGCACGCAGAACTTTATCCTGCAGCTCAGGTCGTCACCATTCCGTAGCTGCTTGCTGACCTGAGCAGCAGGGTAAGCGTTCTTGTGCAGGCAGTCATCACTGGTGAGCTGGGTGAGGACGTGCGGGAGTGGGGTGAAGGGCCAGTACCTGCGCGTGGGAGGGAAGAGACGTGGAGAGCGAGCTCCATTATTGGAGTTGTTTCTAGATGGGGGCGGGAGTGAGGATAGGCAGGATTATAAGGGAGGAGGAAGTAGAAGGGTCAGACTGTGTGCCCGGGACCTGGCTTACAGCCCATACGTGGTTAATGCAGCAGTCACTAGAGCTATCCAAATGAAAAGAAAAACATGTTTAGAAAGTTCGGGCCTATTCTGTTTGTTGCATTTGTTTTGTTTCTCGTACAACTCTGTTGCACATCAAAAGACCCAGCACTTAGGAAACAAAGTTGGCAGAGAAATATAAGTTAGAAATGGATTAGTATTATTTTCCTGACAGGATTTTCTCCTTTTTCTTCATTATACATAATGAAAGTTTAATTATTCTGTCGTAAAAGTAAAAAAGTATTAGTAAAGGTTATCTTGAGTTTAAGAAAGTTTGTACAGAGTATTGCGGTGTGTTTCAGTTACCAATGCTTCTTAATTATATTTCCAGATTTTGTGGGATATGGAAAGTCAACCATTCATGTAATCAGTTTAACATCTTCTTTATCGTTAGCAACAATTATCTCCGAAGTAAACTTTTTCTGAAGTGTTGCATGTGACAGCTCAGGAAATTGTCACCGGATCTCCATGGCTTTTTAAGTGTTGTGTCTCTGCTCTGCAATACACTCTCCTAGAAACTCCAACTAGCTCAGAGCTACCAAATGGAATTTGAGACTGCAGATGCTGGAATACAATTGAGTAAGCATTTATTAAGATGTAATCTTCAGTTTGAACTCATGCAATTCACCTCTTTTAAGGGAAGAAAGGACCATAGGCGAGAACCAAAGTGTATTTAATAGGAAAATTGGAAAATATTCCATAGTGCTTGGGAAAAGAGTCAGTGAGGCAGGAGCAGATTCAGTAGCAATTATACAGTTGTGTGTGGAGAGGGAGTTTTGTATTTAGGGACAAATATTGGATGGATGGTCTAGCTTATATACAGAGACCAAACTTCTTTTACTTTGTGAATGTAAGTGTAGTTATGGGACTTATACCAAAGCAGGCCATGTGACTAATTTAGGCTTTAAATATGCCCTTCTTTTGATTCTTATTCTTTCTGGAACTTCAAAATATAAAAAAGGAAGATCATGCATTTCTTTCAGATCTTTGTATTTTCAAAATAGTGTAATCTGTATATTTTAATTTAACTGTCTGATTCCAGAGGTTTTGACCATGGCATAATAGTAATCTATAATACAAAGCAATTGGCAAGCACTAAGGTTCCTTAAAATCACAGAACCACAGAATGGCTGAGGTTGGAAGGGACCTCTGGCTCACCCCTCTGATCAAGCATGCCTGATAGAGCAGGCTGCCCAGCACCAGAGTATAGTCGTGAGTTTCATGCCTGGGATATTTTGATCTTGGAAGAGTTCTTTCCCAGGCATTCTTCTGGTAAACAGAAGAACAATGTTTTGTAAATATAAGGATGTTTACATTCTTTCTTATAGGAGGGACCTTCTTCTGATGTCCCTCTGGGATGGCCAATTGGTAGAGAAGTTTACCTTTTGTGTTACCAGTCAAATTGGCCTCTGACATTCTGTATAAAGAGGAGCTCATCCCGCAATAAGGGGAGAACCCACTGACCACTTTCTAAAAGAGCCTGAGTCTCTTCTGTTCGCGTCCATTGTGACACCAGAGGGGTTTTGAATATCTTCAAGAATGGAGTTCTCCACAAGTTTCCCAGGGCAACTTAAGTCAGTTCTCCGTCACTCTCACAGTAAATAAAAAATTTCCTGATGTTCAGAGAGAGCCTCCAGTGTTTCTGTGTGGGCCCATTGTCCTGGTTTTGTCACTGAGCACTTCTGAGAAGATCCTGGCTCTATCTGCTACCCACCATCCCCATCCCTTCAGGTATTTATATACATTGATGGGATGGCCTCTGAGCCATTTCTGCTCCAGGCAGAAAGGCCCCAGATCTCGAAGGCTTTCTTCACAGGAAAGATGCTCCAGTCCCTTCCTCACCCTGGTGGCTCTTTGCTAGACTCTCTCTCAGGAGTCCATATTTCTCCTGTAGTCTCTTGTACAGAATATATAGTGAATGTAGGAAATGTGTCTTTCAGAAATGCTAGGACTTTATTACTTAGATGAACAAATCATGTGGACTGTTCTGTTGACTAAAACACTTGAATGCTAGTTGTAAGTTTTACTTTTTTATTTTGACCTTCTTAAACCTTAAGGGCCTACAATAACTGTAATGGTTAGGACCATTTTCTGGATCCTGCAGAATATTTTTTTTTTGTCAAAGAACTGTATTTAAAGAAACACAAATAGCGCTCTAAATAGCATGTAATCAAAATAATTTCAAATTTGCATTTAAAAGGAAGTATTGCTTCAGTTTTTTTTTAGGGAAAAAGAAACTTAATTGCTGTTAGTCAGCAAACCTACAACAGTTTAAACTTTGTTCCACCATGAAAATGAGCCAAGAAAATATTCTTCTTGGTAACAACAGTTCTTACAAGCCCAGTTCTATGAAAAGTTGACTTGAAGGATGGCATCTGAATTCAGACAAGTCTGAACTTAATTGCACAAAGGCAAGCAGTATGGGACTGTTAGCAATTTTAGTCTTGTTTTTCATTCATTATTCAATCAATGGCCAGCAAATAAGAAAGCACTGTATTTATCTTTACATTTCTTCCCCTGTATAAGCCTATTCAAAATTTTAAGGTTTCTTATGGAACTTATGGAAGAGTAGGTAGATTTCAGAACTAAATTAATTTTATCTTAATAGAGATACATAAACCAAATATTTATATTGGTTAAACTACAAATATTTATATTATATTTATACTACATAACTTTGTACCATTTTAAGTAAATATAGTAGTTACTATAATATTTTACTTGCTGAACTGTATAATGAATTTAAAAATTTAAAAATAAAATATGTACATTCCTATCCAAAACCTGGGAAACAAAGTAAAAATTCAGGTTTTATAGCTTGTTTTTCACCTTCAGCACGTGTTTAAAAATGTCTAATACAGATAATGCCAGTGAGAAATAAACAGGTTTTTTTTCCAAATGTAAATCTAATGAAATTAATGTACTTAATTTACTCATGGACCTATCCTAAAGCAGGCTGTGAATTTATTGACTGTATTTATCTTTTGTCTGTATTTTCAAACTTCTTTTACAAACTATTTGGTTTTAATTCTATGTTCCTGCTTATGTAAACTGCACAAAATTTGCTGTCTCTGTAGAGGCTTAGATAATTATCAGGAAATTGGCTTAAACAAACCACTGGGACAGAATTCCTTAGAAAGAAACAGCAGGACTCTGACTTGGTTTTCTTCATCGTTTCTTCTCCTTTTTTTGGGCAACATAGGCAATGCCATAGCCATCATTAGCAGGAACACTGGGCTACTTTTAAGATTTTGTAGCCAAATGTAAGTTTTCAATTACATTGCCATCATCTGTGTTCAGTGTGTATATACATATGTACAATCTTGCAAACCTGGCCTTTGGATATGTCCAAATACCATGCAGCTGTGTCTGAACCGGGTTTAAAGTCATTTCTGCAACATAGAGCTCAGGCCGGGAAATATCTCAAATATTTGCCTTGGTCTAGGACAGATTTTGCAGCCTGCACAGATCTCTTTACTGCTGCAGCTATTTCCTGCTAAGTCATGGAGACAGTTCTGAACTTGCTCAGATATATTCTGACAAACTCTTCACAGCTGTGCGCTGCACAGCTGTACTTTGTCTAAGCTAGTAGCATGGTTAGATCCCTACATCTCTGTTATCTCCCTGAAAACCTACATTAGTTACTTTTGCTGAATACAAGCATAGTTAAAGCATGACACTACAGAAGTGAAGGAACATCATCTTTTAAAAAGGCTTCAGACAAGTTCAGAGAGACAGTGCTCACATTAATAGCAGTATGGCTTCTTTAGTACAGCCCAGTGGTTTTGCAAGGAGGGAAAAAGAGCATAATGAGCTGCCACTGCAAGATGATCGCTTAGCCAGTTCTGTGCAGTAAGCTATGAGTCTAGAGGAAATGGTAGAGTCCATAAATAAAGGCTGAGGCAGTGTGTGCTTGCCTCTCAGAGTAGATTCTTCCTAAAAGTCATATTTCCATATAATGTGGCACACTGAGAATAAAGAATGAATTCAAAGGCTGCTGCTGTTTCACGCAGGTAACAGAGGAGGGTCTAACATGGAGTAAAAGGGATCTGCCAAGTCTCACCTTTTTGGAGAGGCACATGTACTTGAGAGAGGCACATGTACTTGAGAGATTAAAGCAGAAGAATCACAGGAGTAGATGCATGAGTGTGTGCCAGTTTGAAGCTGTTCACTTTAAAACTAGATTCTCCCTTAAAAATCTGACTTTATAACTATTTTTTAAAAAAATCCCTTGTAATAAATTATAATAACTTAAATATTTGTGTGTTATGAACACTGATGTTGGACACTACCTAAACATACCACAAATGTCAAAAGCTGAGAAGTAACTAAAATTTTTTTAAATTTATATGGCCTAGCTTTTCAGTGTGTTTTCAGCTACAGATCTGATGTTAAAAAAACTGACATTGACAGTTGCCAACATGTGCTGTCATGTAAATACACAGTGTTTAACAAAAAAAAACCAAAAACAAACCTATGGCTTTGAAGTTTTCATTTAACAAGTGAGGTTGAATGGAATGTGCAGAAGTCAGTCAGAATCGATAAAACCGATGACAGTAAATTTGAAATGCAGAATAAAGAATTTAAATATACACCAAACTGTGAAGAAATGTGAGAAATATGTGAGAAAATACTTCCAGCTGGAAAACAAGGAACAACAAAATAATCCCCAAACCCCTGAAATCTGTTGGGGAAAAATTGAGGAAATTATAGAAAATACAGACATCTGTAGGCTTAGTGCATCAAGAAGTCAATACAGATGCATGCTACAAGAAGAAATCCAATGCTGTTATGAAGTCTTATTTGGAGAAGATATTCTTATTCTGATCTTGGCAATACTTGTCATTTCTGTAATATCAATAAGGCATGATTAAGTAGAAAACAGTTTTAGCATGTATTCCTTAGGGAAAAGAATATTCAAATATTTGTTGATCCATTTATCTGAAAGCTAATTTGATATTAAATTGGCTGTATGCAAAAAAATTCTAATCAGTTAAGGCCTTGATGTTATCTGAAAATCATTTTCTTATAGAACTGGAAGAGAAAAGACCAAGCAATAGATACACAAGTAAATCCATGCTCTTGTATTGCAAACGGTGTAAGCATTAACTGCAAAGCATAGTCTGTTCTAAAGTAACAGAAGGAAGCTGGATATATATTCACAATAATTTACTGCTAGATCAGTAAGTCTGAAGTGTTGGCATTTCTCCTAATGCTTAAAGCGTAATATAAAAATCTATTTGGAAAAGCTATAAAATGAAAATTATCTATTCAGTTATCCAAATGATGCTGATCATTCAAATCAGACGTGCTGTGAAACTGCCCTGCACAGTACTGTTATTGGATTCTTCTAAATAACTTTCAGTCTGTTCATCATTGTGTATGTTCCCCATATATACAGCTCTTGAGCAGGCTTTATACCCAAACTGATTTTCTCATACATAAAGTAAAGCTCTGCATAAATTATAAACCTCTTTTATTATGAACCCACCCTTTTATTCTGTGTTTGTAATGCAACTGCATTAAAAACCACACAGGGGTTACAGAGCTGTTAAAGTGGCTCCTCATAAGCTTCAGCTTAGTCTCCTTTGAACATAAGGCAGAACACAAACAGAAATAGAGCAGAATATAACAGAAATGTTGTTAACCACCAGATCGTCAACCAGACCTAGCCAGCTGCAGTGCTAACTCAGCCTAAATTCTGGCTAAGGCCCCATGCTTCGGAGTTTCCTGTTGAGTAAGCATTCTGTTTCTTGGTTCAAATGACTCTTCAAATGACTTTCAGAGGATTTCTGATGTACATAGATTTTACCTATTAGCTAACCACATAAGCTTAGGTAGCATGT
>VZUA01026996.1:0-14595 GCA_013401035.1 Horornis vulcanius | reverse complement strand
CTTTTTTTTTTTTTCCAAAAAGATAATCAGCAGTTGATTTCTGTACATACTCTTCACCCTCCTTGTGTAGACTGCTTCTTTCTCTTTTTCAGACCTCCAAACCAGTGAAGAGCAGCTGGTGGTAGAAGCACTGGCTATATAGCTCTGAAGGAGATGAAATGGGGCAGAGGGAAATATGGAAGATACTATCACTGAAGTGGAGAAGATCTGATGGAGAATGAAACTGGATATATTTTTATTTCAAAGAATACAATTACAGAAAATTGAGAGAATGTTTGAGTAAGCTTCTTAATTATCTCATAAGCAAACAGCTTTTTCTGGAAACTAATATGGCAGAAATATTTTTTTAAATGAACAAGAGGAAATCAGACTGCTTGGGAATAGCAAAATGACATACTATTAAATCTCTTGATTAATTATAAAATGCAGAAGATAACAAAAACACTTAACAAGCTAAGTTTAGTAGTTGGAAGATATCTCGGTGGAACAGATGAACTGTTAGACATAAAAACTTTAGGGAAAGTATGGTTAGATTAATTTGAAAGACTATCTTGGCATCTCTATTATTAATGCCATCATCATTACACAATCTCAAAATCAAAGGAAATGAGAAGCAACATCAATAGGAGATTTAAAATAAAGCTACCTCTAGGGGATCAAATGTTTTATATTTGTCAGTTGCTCAAGAAAAACACAAAAAATACTGTTAAATATATTAATTTTATAAAATTGGGGGGGGAAGGTATATTGTGACATTTTGTAAAATAGCCTTGAGTTTTGATGAAAAATTAGAATCACAAAATACTTGAATGATAAAATTAGGTGCTGGAAGCTGAAAAATGTACTATACAGATAAAAAAGGAAATCTCTTCAGTACATCAGTTTAGGAGTACTCCGAGATATACGGTAGCTTCTTTAAAATGACTACTGAAAAAATGGTTTAATAAGAAGATAAAATTTTCAGAATATCACAACTACAGAAGAGTTCCACCATCTTTTTAGATATGCTAATTATTTGGTTATGAAATTAAGTACATAGGTTGTGGGGGAAAAAAAGTGTTATTGGATTTGGACAAAATAATTTGAGATAACAGCAGCAACAAGAAGAAATTTATTATTGTAAAGTGACAAATTATATTAGCCACCAGCCTGTAAACATAAATATTATTAAGTTAAAGCAATTGAAATTACTACAAGAATTAACTGAGAATTATTTGAGATCAGAGTACACTAAGGCCTGGAGGCAAAGATGGAATGCTTATAATTATTTGTCAGATCATTTCAGTACCAAAAATTAATTGTGAAATACTTTCTTATATAAAAAATTCTTAGCAGGGTTTTTTTTGTTGTTGTTGTTGTTTTTAGAGATGGAACATTTGAGTAAGACAGACAATTCAATATATTATAAAATTAAGTACCAATTTATATTTGAGTCAATTTATATTTGAGTGAATTTTATTTTTCATAGATTTATAGAACATAAGTTTCCTTTAAATTTTCCATCCTTTCTTCAAGAATACCTGGAAAGAATAAATAGGTTCAAAAGGAAGGATACACTCAAGTGTCATTTTCATATCAAATAGGCTGATTTTTTTTACTCCCTGAAAATTTTTCCACTTTGGGTTTTTAAAGGATCATCACCTCACAAGGACCACTGAAAATTCTGTGTTCTTTAACAGGACTAATTATTTGAGACAATCATACCAACAGAAAAAAGAAAGTTGAAGCGTGTAATGCATTGCTGTACAATACTGATGCCACTGATTTTTTTAGTAAAGCAATCTGAGGACTGATGAACATCAAAATACTGATTTGTAAGTTATCCCTTTGATATGTTCATGGTTCACTGAAGCCAAAAGAAGCTGTGCACTTCAAAGAGTGAAGTGTCTGTGCAGTGTCTTTTTTTTCCAACTTTGAGCATTTAACATGAGGATATATTTTACATATTTGTGGCCTGGAAGATGTTAGTTTATCAGTTAGTTTTTAGACAGGACTTGTTGGAAGATGCATTGCTATAGCAAAGAGGGTAAAGGAATCTAAACAAACCAAGTCAAGTCATTAGTATTGCTGTTTTATTCATAACTATTTGCTGACAATAACCTAAGTCTTTTAGTACACCTAAATTATAACAAATGGGCAATGGAAGGAGCATTTCTGGGCATTTACTGAGCAGCCAGAGGAGGGGATATAAAGCCAATACAGTGCTCAGAGGGATTGATCCAGCTGGCAAGTGGCATCTGGCATGTCTCCTAGCCATCAAGTTTCCTCCCACATTAAGGAAGAACTCTTTGCCCTGTACTCATTCAGTTATTCAGGGCAATGTATTTTTTAAATAGGTCTATAATTAAGCTCTAAATCCATACATTCAACTTAAGCAATCGAACCTTTCTAAATTATCAGGCACCTGGAAATTTCCACATCAGCTAGCTGGGCTATATTAAGAACTCAAATGTACCAAGGACTGTTCGCTGGCACTAAAGGCAGTTGGCAGGCAGCAGCCCTCACCCCCATAGCTATGTGACTGGGCTGTCCTGAACAGGGTGGCCTGACCTAAACTGCCTGTTGGAGAAGGTTCCTTACCCATGCTGTTACCCAAACCATGCCTAGGAACTGTTAGAAAACTGGGCAAAGCCCAGACTTCTCCTAGGAATCATACTTGCAGTTTAATGGTACAAAGTGTTATAGTGCCTGAGGATTCTCTCCAGGATTTTGAAATTGGCAGCACAGTAATGGCTAGTAAGCACTCCTAGGTGCTCAGGATTTCTGAAAACAGAGCCTCTCATTTGGCTGGGTTTTTTACTATTTCACTGTTCCTGTTTGCTAAAGATTAGCCTAATCTACTTTGTTCATTCATACTAATATCAATGAGAAAAGACCTTCCCACTATATCCTCCCCACAATATCTTTCCCACTAGACTAGGATGCTCTTTCCAGCTTTTCAGCACCTCACTTTCTCAGATATGGTGTTAACATATTAACCTGTGAAAGTTAGACTTTGATTGTGCAGTCCTTTGTGGATTTAGTCTTGTTCCTTGCATTGTATTTTTTAGGCATGCAGACTATGATCCTCTTGCTTGTACTGAAAAGTATCTTACTCTCTTACTATGAGTAGTCCACTGTCATAAGTGTGTTTACCTCTGCTGGATATAAATAACAATGGTAAAAAACACTGGTATATGTAGTTCTTGGGAGTCAGTCCCCACATTATTTTCCATGGGTTTGTGATTTTTTTTTCTGATCTCTGTCACACAGTAGTTGAAACTTGGAGTTTTCAAAAGATAGTAAATCGATAAAGAAAAGGAAAAACAGATTGCAATGCTGGTTTAAAAGTAAAAAATTGAAGATGTTCACGATAAGACCAAAGCTACTTAGAAAGAAAGAAAGATTAGACAAATCTAAGTATCTTTTCATGCTTATCCAAGCTTTCTAGCAAAAAAAAAAATTACTTGGTTTGAAAGGCAAATCATCATGAACTTTTCAAAGACAACTCTTAAAAAGTTAACTTCATGAATTGGTCTGTTTCACTGTTAAGCAGAAATATGTTTTTAGTTCCAGGCACTCCCCAGCAGGAGCGGGTGGCATGAGATGTACTGATGGGGCTGTATCATGGAAGGACAGAAGGACTAATCAGAAGGGAACTGCCATCAGGATTATATGAAAGGAAACTTAGGGACAGGAAAATTCCATTATCCAATGGGCATTGAAGAGTTGTATCAGTCTAATCACATGTTTTAAGAAAACAATATTCTTTCAGACCTGAAATTGCTTTGAGATTCCTTCTGTTTGACATTTAGGAAGCCTGAGAAAGAGAACAGTGTTCTATCTTAATTAGTCTACCATTGTCATAAAGTGGCAATAAGGACATGATCAATTATGTGATAGCTGGCAACTACAGTCTTAAAGTTGATTCAAACTGAATTCAATAATTTTAAATCAAAATTTAATTAAGGAGATTTCTTCTTTTCTATCTGAATGAAAACTACAAGGATTCATAAAAGAAGCTGCTATTTTTCCTGATTTGTTATTTAAAAAAAAGTATTTTGTCTAAAATGTCTACTTCTGGGATGATTTAAGGAGAGAATTATCTACACATGAGATGTTGAAACTGTGTTTTTGGATTCTACTGTAAAAGAGAGCAGCTAAATAGTAACAAAAGCTAAGACTGAGGCATCAATTTCCTCCATAAGTAAGAAAAAAGGCACTGCTTCCTACTGAGAAAGCCCTAGGATATGCCAGAGAAAAGAAAGAAAAATTCTTAAAAAACTCTGAGAAAAAGCTTTTAAGCATCTGGTACAATTATTAGAGTGGCTGCCTATTGTGCTTACATCTCCAGCTGAGTTGCCTCAATACATCAGCTGCACAAACACAGATAGAAAAGGAGCTGGAAAAATTCACTATGTTTTTCTCCTTTTTCTTTTCTTTTCTTTTCTTTTCNCTTCTCTTCTCTTCTCTTCTCTTCTCTTCTCTTCTTCCCCTTCCCCTTCCCCTTCCATCCCTGGAATCTAACTCCTTCAGGGAGCACATACACCCAGATGGGATCCCCCTGACCTAGTTTTGGACACTTAACATCTTGATAATTAGATCTGAGTTATCTGTCTGAAGTGTCTTCATAGTGAAGAAACAGTTGTACAGCACCATTCCTCTCAGTTAAAATAAACACTCATAATAAATAGGTCTAAGTAACCATTTCCTAGTAATGTTGTTAATTATAAAGGGAGACCAAGGTGACTAACAGAGACACAGATCATAAACACACAGCATACTTCAGGCTGCAAAGGACCTCAGAAAGTCTCCAGTCCAACCTCCTGCTCACTGAAGTCAGACTAGGTTGCTCAGTGTTGTGTTCAGTCAAGTCTTGACCACCTTCAAAGCCAGAAATGGCAAAACCACCCTGGACAGTCTGCTTCCTTCCATGTCTGTCCTTGTGTGGAAAAAATTCTTTCTTATGTCCAGTCTGTCTCACTTTGTGCTTGTTGTTTCTTCTCATCTCGCCATGCACAACTGGGAAGAACAAGGCTTCATAGCCTTGCTCACCTCCCCACAGACAGTATTAGGTGAGGGCTTCTATTAGGTGTCCCCAAATCCATGACTTCCTCAGGCTGAACAAGCTCTTGTCCACAGCATCTTCTCACCGACCCCAACCACTCTGATGATTTTCCACTGAACTCACCTTGATTTCCTGTGCCAGGGAATCCAAAACTGAATGCAGTATTTTCACAACCATAGAATGTTTTGATTTAGAAGGGACATTTAAAGACCATCCAGATCAACTCCCCCTGCTGTGGGGAGGGACACCTCTCACTGATCACGTTGTTCAAAGTCCCATCAAGCCTGGCTTTGAACTCTTCTGGGGATGAGGCATCATAAATTCTCTGTGTAGCCCACCAATCAGTGTGTGCAGCAGGAAGGGGCTAGACAAAGGGAAAAACAAGGGACTTGAGGATTAAGTGGTGGCAGGAAAAGCCTCAAACCAAAAGCTGTTTCTGCTTAGGATATGATCTAAGCTGCCATGTAAGTTTCTGTGTCTATGTCTTGCCTGACCTGCTGGGGTCACGCTGTGCAATCTTGAACACCAGGCAGAACAGACATGGAGGCACTGTGGGTCTCTGGTTTTTGTCTAATCTCAGTACCTCTTTCTTTCCCTCACAAATAAATAAGAAATTGATGCCACAATCTGCCTGCGCCTTGTATCTTACTGCGCATCTTCCCTGAGAAATATGAAAGTATTCCTGGAGTTGATAATGCAAACATTATCCTTGTGGTCACACACTGCTCAAGTAGTGAAAATGGTTCATCCAGTTTGGTCAGAGAGGAGAAATCTCCTAGTACTGACTCCAGTCCTGTGTCATGGTAACTCCCAGCTAGGAATACACAACTCCTAGTCATAACCAGGGAACTGGGACCACTCATCAGCCAAATGATGGACAGAAGACTTGTCTTGCACAGAAATTGTGAAACAGAGTTCAGATCTTCTTGTATAACTTTGGCCAAGTGCTCCTTCTCACTTGGAAAATGGGGCTAATATTGCTATTTTCTGTTTAGCTTTTAAACTTTACTTCTACAATCTTTTGCTAAGCATTCACATTCTGACTTCTCAGCATGAGCTGTAAATTGTAGGTATTTGAAAAAATAGGAACAGTCAAGTAGAAAAACAGCAACGTAGCATTTGGCCATGTTGCTGGCAATAATAATGTTTCAATACTCAAGATGAAATGCTGACTAAAGCAAAAAAAAACCCCAACCATGCAGCATTATTATTTCTTGCAACCATCATTATTTTGAATGGTTGCAAGAATCCTTTTCTGATCCACTTGTCCCTTATACCGGAACCATGACCTTGGATTTACCTCACCACTGCAGGCTTGCCTGGAGATCACTGGATGGTGGCTGACCCTGATAGCTTGTCACAGACATAATCCCCACACACTGATCTGACTTCCCTTGACCCCAGAGTGCCTCAGCCCCATGGACATGTCTAGTTGCCTGGATTGCTGGCTGACCTGGTTGCCATTACCACCTCTCCTCTTTTCCCCTTGTTTGGATGATGGGAATTGCTGTCCTGCCAGCCTCTATATCCCTGCCAGCTGCCAGCCCCGTTGGCCTTGTAGAGTATGCCAGAGTTGCTGCTTCCTGACAGAGCCAAACTGTAAAGCAGGCAGCAGACACAGCTGTATATTGAGCAAGGAGATGCAGATGGATAATTTTATTATAGGTTGTACTACTGATATTCATGGAAGTGATTGCAATCTTATGAACCAAATAACTCTTCTTCTTCATCCAACTCTCTCCTTAGAACACTCTGTCTCTCTTCCCCCATGATGACCTTGTACTTTGCTGCTTTGTGTATGTCTCAAAGTATCAGCAGATAACATTTTGGATAATGTTTAGGCATGAACACAGCTACTTCCTATGCATTTGTACAAACACAAACTTGCATTTGAGGATCAATAAATAACAGAGAAATATGACCTCTACCAACTAGAAGATGCCAGAATTGCAGTGTGAAAAGGCCAAGTGTAGAGAGTATATCTGGCCAACAACTTTTTTTATTGTCTAACTATACGAAAGTCCTTTGTCTCTTCTTCCGGTTCATTATCCTGTAGTAGAACAATTATCCAATATATACTGGATAATTTTCACTACATAGATATTGGGCTATATCTAGACCAAATAATCTTAGGCTATAGCCTTGAGAAAATCAACAGAAAATGTCTGCAGAGGGGGTTATTTAAACGCTAAGGTGTTACTTCTTTAATTTCACTTATTAAAATAGGGGTTTTTTTTGTGTGTGTATGTGTGGGGAGATTAACTATACTCCACTTAAGTTACAGTTTATTAACTTTATAACTTTTGCCAAAGAAAAATTAGATTATCTCTTCCAAAGTAGTTTCATGCACTCAGCTGAAACTGCCCACTGACTCCATATACAAATCGACTTTAATGGGGTCATACATGAATTAATTTAATCCACTTAAATCTGGCTGGACTTCAAAGCCAGCTGGTATTTTCCTCGCATGGCTTAGCTGAGACCTCCTCAGTCAGCAGAGCTGGGTCTTCCTCTTACTTTCTCCTAATCTGACATGGTATCTATCCACAGGCTTTCACCACCCTCTTGAATAAATAGTGAAGAGCGCTGTTTTTTACACAAGCAAGATTGTAATAAATGTTGACAGGAGTCAGATTCTGAAACTGAAAGATATCCCTTTCTGTGTGTCTGTGTCTATGTTTCATTGCAAATAAATTTAAAGGAATTATTTCTGTAGAAGTTCTGCTGTAACCTGTGACTGCGTTATTATCAATATTTTTAAAACTTCTGATATAATTTTATGTGTGAGTTTTTACCAAAGCTATTTGAACATTAAGGAAACTTTCCTGTCTCACCATTCAGGAGCCACTCTGGCTGTCACACTCCTACAACCTGAGACTGTCACTGCTGGGACCAAGATCCCTTCACAGTGGGCAGCTTCAGCAAGCTGACAGCTGCCTGTTGTGACACCCTACACACCCCACTCACACACAGTCAGACCAGGTTTTCCTACTGGCTCAGCCCTCGGATTTCCATAGCAGAATCTCAGACTTCTGGATCCCTAAAATAATTTAATTATGTTGCAATCACAGAGTAACAGGCCAAGCTGGTGCCTCTGAGGACAGACCCTGAACAAAGGACTCCCTGGGCTTTCATATCCTCCCAGTCTGTGTGTGGTAAAGTCTGGGGTCTTTCCAGCTGCGTCCTCGGCTTCTGCCGTGTCCCTAGTGTCTCTGAGTGTCCCTGAGTGTCCCCTGAGTGTTCTGTCACCTGGCTGGGCCACAGATCCCTGCGCCCTTTGTTCTGCAAAGGGTCAGCAGTTCACAGCCTCTTGGCTGGGGCTCCAACACCCAGAGCTCAACCTGCACCTCAAACTGCAGCTGCACCCCGACCTACCGGCACTGAATGTATTCCTCACTATGCATATCAAACTGATTTCTAACCATGATTTCCTGATTACTGACCAACATGGAAACATAAAAATCATATAGAAAACAAATAAATTGTTATTTTTAAAATGTTCTCATATCTCTATGGCCTAAATTTTAAAATGCCATCAGTTATCTTGAATGGGTTTTTGGGAACCTCACCTGAATGATAAATGTGCCTGGTTTAGATAAAATGCCATATTTAGAAAACTAAGCAATCACCCTCTGAATATCTGCCCCCTTTCAAGTACCTCAGATAGAAAGTTTAAATACTTGCAACCACAGGTTGATATTTGGAGAGGTAAGACAAACATAAAAGAAATCCCGTTACAGTTCCAATTCTTCCTAAAATTGGTTGACTTATGTAGGGACAGTCATGTGCAAGTTCTTAATGAAATAGTGGCTCAACAAGCAAGAAAGGTTTTTGTTGCTTTTTTTTTTTTTTAATCAAGGCATAATATTAAGAAGCTTAGCAGTTTCCCTGAACTTCCATTTCTTTTCATCCTACTTTTTCCATTCAAAGCTCTGTCCATTGGTTTGTTTACATATACTTCATTAGAATAAACTAATCCACATGTATCTTAGTATATTTATAGTATGTATCATTCCCACATGGATATCCTTTGCTGCTGACAGTAATTTCTATTTTTAGTTGAACAACATATTCACTGAGTCCTGGTGCAAATGTTTGGCTTCAGATTTGTAACACAGTCAAGGTATATTGAGCCAACAATTTTGTGGACATATTAATATGGCTGATAATGAAGATACAAATACTTGTGAGCAAATTCTGTTTATTCTTACATTTCCAAGAATTATATATCTAAAAATCTGTCAGCTTCACTCCTCCTCAGAATGTGCATAAGATTGTTTGTTGCGTTTGTTTGTGGTTTTTTTGTGGGTTTTTTTTGTTGTTGTTTGTTTGGTTTTGGTTTTGTTTGGTTTTTTTGTGTTTTGGTTTGTTTTTTTTTTAATTAAACCGCAGCAAATACATACCTACATAATGAAAAAAACAAAACAAAAACAAAAAAAGGAAGAAGAGCAAATACTAATATCCAGTTCTTTTTTTTTATTATATTTCATTACATATAATTTCATTGCAGGGTAGCCCTTACCATTAGATGAAAACATTCCTAAAAAGGTTTGTTTAGAGTAAAGATCGGTCTCCCATGAGTATTTTGGGAGAGCCCTCCCTCTAGCGGGAAAAGAGGAGACTTTTTTGGAAGAGGTTTTTCTATCACCCCAAAGGACAGATACACACGGAGAGTCGATGCTGCAATATGGGAAAGGTAGGGGGGGGGAAAATGCATCTAGCTAAGAATCAGAAGTTAGATGCAGGAAAAAACCATTGCGGACCAGGTCAGAGTGTTTTGTGGAACTGTAAAAATAGTAGTTGTCATCTTGTGCCTTTCCTAAAGGGAAAAAAAATCCTCAAACAAAACTCACAAAAAACTCCATACAAAACTAGCTTTCTTATACCAAAGTTCTGCATCTTTTATATACAAATATATCTGAAAATCCTTCAAAACTTTGCATAAACAGCAGGTAGAAAATCCTTTTATACTTACTGATTATTCAAGGACATAATCCAGTTTCAGATTAGCTTCTGAGAAAATTCTGTATTCTTGTATCAGCATTTAACATAACTGTCTTCCCTTCAACCACTATGATTCATCAATTCTGATAAGCTTCAAAATTACCTTCCTCAGAGGCTGCAGAAGAAAATGTAAATGTACTCTGGAAAAGGTGTTAAAAATGAGAAGCCTTCATTTACTTTGTATTATTATACCCCCACCCCGTTCACTACAATGCTTTGAGCCCTGTCATTCAACCAGTTCCTCACCTAGTGCACCATGTACTGCTCACCCCAGAGTTGCACAACTTGTCCAGAAGGATGCTGTGAGGGACAATGTCCAAAGCCTGCTAAAATCTAGAACTCTACATCCACTGCATTCTCTTCATCCATGAAGTGGGTGACCTTGTCATAGAACAATATAAAAGTATAGTTAAATANCAGAGTTGCACAACTTGTCCAGAAGGATGCTGTGAGGGACAATGTCCAAAGCCTGCTAAAATCTAGAACTCTACATCCACTGCATTCTCTTCATCCATGAAGTGGGTGACCTTGTCATAGAACAATATAAAAGTATAGTTAAATAGGAATTTCTCTTTGTGAGCCCATGTAGATTGTGACTGATGATTACATTATTTTTTAAATGCCTTTCAGTAATACCCAGTATAATCTTCTACAGTTTTTTTTACAGAAACTGAGGGTATGATAAAATTTCCTGGGTCTTCCCTTGCTCTTTTGTGGATGGGAGTAACACTGGCCAATTTCCAGTCAGTAGGGACCTCCCCAGACATCCAAGACCTTTGGTAGGTGGTCATGAGAGGTCCTGCCATAACATCCACCAGCACCTTCAGAACTCTGGGATGAATCCCACCAGGTCTTGTGAGTACTCTGCTAATACAGCTGGCCCCTTAAAAGTCTGTTGTCCACAAATGGAGAACCACTGTTCCTGCAGCCCTGTGACTGTGACTCAGCAACCCAAATAATACCAGCAATTACCAGTAATGCTAAAGACTGACTCAAAAAAAGCATTCAATGCCTTTGCCTTTTCTTCATCACCATTTGTCAGGTGACCAGCTTCATCAGGTATTGGTTCAGTATTTTCCTTAAACCTCTTCTTGCTATGAACATACTTTAAAAAGCCCTTTTTATGGTCTTGACACAACACTGATCAGTTTCAACTCTTTGCCCTTTGTGTTTTCTCCCTACACATGAGAACTACAGCCCTATGATCTTCCTGCAAAGCCTGACCTTGCTTCCAGAGAACAGACAATTTGTTTTTCCACCCAAGTGGCAAAAGGAGTTCCCAGTTCAGCTAAAATGGTCTACTGTCCCTCCTGCTTAACTTACAATACCATGGCATTGTCTGCTCCTGGGCTTGCAGAAGGTGGTTCTTCAAAACCGACCTGCTCTCACAGAAAGCCCTAAGTCCTCAAAAGGCAGGGCACTATAAACCAGCTCCCTCAGCAGCTTAAGGTTTGCTCTCTTCTAGACCAGGGTAGTGACTTCACTGACCATTTTTCCCATTACATTGCAAATTTTAAACTCCACCATTTTGTAAACATCACCTTCCTCAGTGTCTGCAGAAGAAAATGCAAAAATAGTCCTTAAAAGTTTCTAAAATGTTAAAATATTATACCAGACATTCGTTAAATTGCAAAGGGGTTTTTTTTGTTGTGGTTTTTTTTTCTTTACAGGACTTTATTTTGCTTTATAGGATGAAAATATCCAGTTTTTAATTTCCATAATTAAATGTTATTCAAAAAATTGAGAGAAAAAGAAAAAAGAGCAGAAAAAGATGATTCCACAATGCCTCTTCTTAAAACCAATTTAGTGATTTTCCTCTGGAAATAATCCAAGTTGCCTCTAAAAACATGACCAAGAAGCAGCAATGTCTGTGCTCCCTCTCCTGGCTCTGCAGCAACAATGACCTGGGCAAATCCTAACCAGGATAACATCAGGGCTGAAGCCTGTGCCTAACAGAAAGAACAAAAATGAGAAGCACTGCATTGTTTCAGCTTCCTCAATGAGAAAAACTAAAAGTTGCTTCAAATGGAAATTAAAATGATTTTTAAAATATTTTATTTCCAAGCTTCTTGAAAGTTTTTTCCCAAGATCTGGCAATTAAAAAATATAAAAATGCCTTACACAAAGAACAATAGCAGTTTTCTCAATATTTGTAACACTGCAGGTAATTTTTAAGAATAGTTAGTTACAGATGTCCTGATCTTCATGGTGGGCAATCTGAAATCTTTAAAATAATAGTTTATCTAATAAATTGTTCACAAAGAAGATTTAAATAACCTTTTTTAATGCTAAAACTAGATTATTTTTAATGGTGTAGTTGTAAATCCAGTAGCACCCCAAAACCAAACAGTACCAGTAATAAAAAGTAGATAGCTTCACCCTCTCAGGACCAATTTATTTGTATATTTCTATAGCAAGAACTCACAGACATTATCGCATCATCACACATGATTATGTATAGTCTACTATGAAGAAGAACAGGTGTTGTGAACAATACAACTACCACCTCAAATATGACAGAAGGTATCCTTTAAAATTCTTTCAGTGGCCCTACCACATTCAACACAGAGCTCTGATATACATAGAATGAAGCTACCCTTGCTGCATTAGTTGCGTGGATTCTCAGCAGTCTTTAATAATGGCTAGTTATGTCAGTCTTAACTGAGAAAGTATCTTTATTTATAATCAAAAATAAATTAGTAGTTTCACAATAAATGGATAAAGTACATTCTGACACTTGAGATTACTTTGTCATTTATTACAATTTTATTATGATCTTAGATAGGTGAGCCATCTCGGAGACAATGAGGTTCATATTGTGACTCAGGAATGCCTTCTCTCCAGTGTGGTGTACCCTACACAAAAACTTGGAAAAACAATTTTCCTCTACTCTTGTTCAATTTAATAGGAAGGTGAGCTGGGCATGAGGGCTAGCAGGAAGGATAAAACAAAGATCTTGCTTGCTTCCTCCTACATTTTTTGTATTAAGAACCTCTGAAATGAAAAGGATAGCTTTTTTTTCCCCACAAGATTTGCAAAGCAAAATACACTAGACAGAACTAAGTGACAATCTGCCACTCCAGGAATCAACCATCCAAATAGTATGTAGTGTGACTCAAAACTGAGGCAGAACATTAGGTGGTGTCTAAAACACACAGGACTTTGAAAATAACATCTGGGATGGACCAAGTTAATTACTAGGGAGGCAGCCTCTCTTCCCTAGCAGTAAATCCCAACCACAGCATATGTTCTTCATGACTTGACAGTTGAGACCGCAACACCATCAGCAGCTTCACAGCTGCCTCCAGCCTCAACCCCTCCCTCACAGCAGTTTGCCCAAAGGAATTGGGGAATGTGGGCAGTCTCTTACCCCACACGCAGGCATAAACTCAGATGTGGCTCTGCCCCATAATCATTTGCTCGTGCAAACCAGTATGACACAGTAGCTTGAGACTCCATTAAGAAGATTTCTGGAAGAAGTTCTGTTGGTTGGTGTCATAGAGGCAGAGTTATGAGCTATGTTTTTCCTTTCTTGTTACTCTGTGACTTGGAAAGAAAAGGAAGGAGGTATTCATTACACCTTGGCCCCTTTTTCAGTCATCTTTCCCATAGGCACAAACAGTGGTTAAGCTCAATTTTGCTGCCATTGGCAAAGTGGAGCAATCCTGCATCTGTGCTGGTACAAGTTAATGAGCAAGTCCACAACAAGTTATCCCTGCATTAGTAAAAACTAATGAAGTTCTAAAACAGCATCTTGACTTACAAAATCAACACTTCCTACTTTTCAAAACACAAGGCCACTTAGAGATAAACAATACACACTTAGTATACTGTGATTTCAGAAGTGTGATGTATTCTGCTAAATATCAACTAAATATCCCACCTCTGGTCTCTCTATTTAAACAATAATTAAAACCACAGAATTTGTAGGTTTGACTTCTGACGGTAGCAATTTGTTGCCACCTTGGCTTTCAAGAAAACCTGTTGAACAACTGTTAGGTCAGTTCGAAAAAGCAATGCTCTGTACTAAGACTTGCAATCTCAACCTAAATACTACATGCACCAGCTACAAATACTTCAAACCTTGTGGCTTTGGGACACTCTGCACAAAACCTTTCATAGAATTGTAGGATGGTTTAGGTTGGAAGGCACCTCTGGAGGCCTCCCCTGCTCAGTAGAGCCATGTAAATCCTTTTCTCCAGCTACGTCACCTATCTGCTTCCTGCAGCAAGAGAAAGCAGGACAGATATATAATCCCAAAGTTTACAGCTGTTGTATAAAAAGACTATGGACAAGGAAGTTGTCTGATGTCCAGACCTTATTTAATAAGCAAGTTTTTGATTTCAAGGTTAGAGGAAGATATTTACATCTTACAGAACATCTGCTCTGAGAGCTTCTACAGGTCCTGCTTTTAAAGTAGCAACAGCTCTATTTAGTTAAATTTGCTATGCAGAAGTCAATAGTGAAAAAGCAAAGAATTAAGCATTCCTATAAACATTGATCTTTTTGGATCACAATCAAGTAAGAGTCTTACAAAGCTGACC
>VZUA01026981.1:0-10529 GCA_013401035.1 Horornis vulcanius | reverse complement strand
AGGTAGAAGGAAAGGGAAGGAAATATCTTTGGGAAAAATGAAAATATAAACATATTTTATTAGAATAGGAAGAGAATAAGGGGGAGTTAAGCCTGAGTAAGGAATGCTGGATCAAGTTCAAAGATCAGCAGGAAAATAAAAGTAGTCAGGAGAAATCCAAAATAACTCAGTTCTGAAGAACTGGGATCCATGTGCCAGTAACTAAGGTTGTAAAGCTACAAATGTAATTTTATGATACTTAACACTAATTTGTAGTGTAGAAATGAGAGTTTAACCTGAAGTATATGTCTAAGTGTTAGAAACACTTAGAAACACTGTCAGTACTGCCAGTATTTAAATTTCTGAAGACTGTTTCCACTCTGCATTCTAATACAGCTGAAACTTTCTAAACAGTTTTCACAAAATGCTTTGAAATTTTTTAATTAAATTCTGTTTCTAAAAGTTACATTTGGATTGTTTATTTTTATCTTTCATGTTCATGCTTGCACAACCTTTGGCCAATGAGCATGCAATCAAGAAGTCTTCTAAACATCTCATTCCCACAGAGCAATCACCACAAATGTTTCAGCTTGGGCACATGTCCATGAAATTTCATTTTGCTGAGAAACACTCAGATAAGTTCCGTTAGGTTACTCTAAAAATTATTGTGAGATACAGAAAGGGGCTAGAAGGATGACACAAGCCATGCTTATTACCATCTGTTCCTCTCTGTGGTAGGATGTCCTCCCCTTCCAAGTATTCATAGTTTTGGGCTGTGAGGCACTTCCATTATTTGTCCTGGGATGTCATCCAGGCATTTGAGCAAATGATTCAGACATATCATCTCTTTATGAGAATGAGAATGGGATTTGCAGTCTCTTCCTCCTTCCATGCTCTATTTTCCACAGGCAAGGCCAGAGAGAAGGTGCAACCTGCTTTACCTACCTGACAGAGCATGATCTGAGACACCCCACAGGTAGATCTGGAGCCACTCAGACACCTCTTCAGCAGACTTGTCCTTAGCACTTGTGTTTATTGCTTCTTCTCCTTTCTTTCACTTGACTGTCTTGAATCTAAAAACATGTGCAGGAACTAATGAAACAAACCACACTGTGAGTTTTTACTGAAGTTTCACAGGGAGGTTCCCTCCATCCTTTCTAACATTCTTAGTGAAAAGCTCATTCTTGGGTATTTGGGCAAGAATCCCCTCACCTCCTAAAAGCCAAACCTGGATCCAGAGATAAACCCCTCACCTCCTAGAGCCAAACCTGAAGTTTCTAGGTCACCTTTGATCTAATCATGGGAATCTAGTTTAAAGTAGCCAGCAAGTCTCCCACTGTAGCCAAAGGGGAGTGTCCTAGGGAGCCCACCTTTACCAAGCACTTAGCAAGGCTGAGCTGGACAATCCTTCCAAGAGAGTATTCGCTCTTTCTACCAACATAAACAACAACTTTTAGATGATCACAGGTAGGTGTGATGCATCAACCCTGGTGCCATTTCTCTGGATGACAACCACAGCTTTCTCCTCTCATGACAGCTGAAAATAGTCCACTAATCCTTTAGGTGTCACTCCACTTGTAGAGGGTGTGTTCCTATAAACATCCCCGTGATTTCTTATCTTGCAGGATCTGAAAAACACACAAAAAAAAATGAACAGTCCGAGATCAAGAACAGACCAGCAAGTAGAGTAAATGTGATGTTTTTACTAGTTTATTTGAATTTGAAAATAATAAATTGTTAGCAGGAGTTGAGCACAGAACTATCTTGAGTTTTTTTGAAACAGGAGAATATCTATAATTTGTGTCTGGTACTTGGATTGTGGGTTATTCCAGTACAGAAAAAATTAAATGTATATATGCACCCAAGAAAAATGCATTAATTAGTTTAAAGAAAGTAAAGAGCTGTATAAGTTAAAGGATGTGGCACACATCCTAAGATAGGTGATATGTTTATTATTTGTTAGTAAGTTGGATTGAAAAACCATTGGCTGGATGTGACATACCACTGTGAATAGGTAGAGTAAAAAGATTATAGTCCAAGTCACATAGAGTGTTCTATCTGTTGTCCTTAGATGATTATTTACTGATATTTGAAGAGCTGGCCGTCTCTGCAGAATTCAGCTCCAACATTTGTATATAAAATTTTCTGGAAAATATTAATTTGCATTTTATTGTTAAAATTCAGTTTAAGGTATATATTACAGTGTTATTTGAGGAACTAGTGGACTAAAAAATTCACATACTTTTGTTTTTCCTACAGAGATTCTTTTTAATTACATTAATAATACAGCAGTTTATGTTAAAAACTAGTAAATACAGAACAATAGTTAAAGACTTTCTCAGTTAAAGTAAAAATAAGAGGCATACTGAAAAACACTGGTGCAGGACACCAAGGATAAACTGGTTAAATACTGTAGTCCAAAGTAAAGTAGCTTAACATTTTGAACACATATACCACTTGATCTTCTGACTCATCATTGCTCACCTGTGCTATTGGCACAGTGAGTTCCTGTGCTAACAGTTCCTCTGGAGGAACTCATATAAGTTTAGTTTANACTAGAGCAGAAGACAGTAAAACTTAGTAGCTTTTAAATTATGGTTCAGGGATTAAAGCAATTACTTTTAAAGAGTGATAAACTGATATGTTGCTGAATTTGTTTCTTTCCTCCCTCAAGCTGTCAAACCCCAGGCAATTGCCTTCACATCACTTATATCATTACTTCTCATCTCTCCAACCAATGAGGGCATCTCCCAGGCAGAGATGCACCCAAAATGAGCAGAGACTTTCAGGGCATTTCCAGCCCATCCTCCTTTTTCTGTTCTTTCTCCTGACAGGTCTGTGGCTTATAATGCTGTTTCACAACCAGCAGGTACACATTACCCTTTTTAACTTGTTTTGCACTCGCTCATGTAGAGAAATAGCTCCAAGGATGAGCAAAAGGGAGGAGAACTTGACCTGTTGGCCTAAGCAACTTAGCAAGGTCATCAGTTCAGTGCTGACATCTGCCTCCAATCCACAGATGGTGTTGCTCTAAGGATTTTTTGGAACCTATTAATGCAGGGGGAGGAGGCAAGCAAGCTCTCATTACCTACCGGTGAAAGGGGAAATAGTCATATATACTCTTGTTATAATTCATATTCATGTCAGAGAGGTGACTGGATCATTTTCTCCTATACAAACCATAGTTATGGAACTTTTAGGACAGGCAGAAAGAATTCATTGCTCCATTCTGAGTCACACACACTGTGTTTGCTCATCTTATTTTCTGTACAGACACGTCTACTCACATATGCATATACAGAAACATACAGACCATTATAGAAACTAGACTAATTCTGTGATATAACAAAAATCTCTGGAAAAAGTTTTAATCTGATTATACAGAGTGCTATCTATAGCACTGGCTTACTGTGCAATATGGGAGGGAATGGGAAGAGTCTGTGGGAAAAGCTTCCATATTTCAGATGCAGAGGAACAATTTACCTGGTGGATATTTTTTTATTATAATGATGCCTGCTTTGGGCTTTCTTAGATAGCTGAAGGAACTTTTCAGAAGTGTCTGTGGTCAGCTTGGTTTGATGATAACACAAGGTCCTCCATGCGTACACAAGTATAGTGCTTATATTAGGAGAAATAGGCAGCTGAAAACTTACCACATAGGTGAGGAAAGCATAATCTCTATCTTTAATGTTTTTTAATGAGCCATTCTTTATGTATCTTTTCCTTTGCTTACATGTTTTCTGATTGTAGGTTATGTTTTCAGACTCTAACATTTACAGTTTCAGGGCATGTTCAAACAGTCATCTTATTTTAAATACAAAAAACAAATTCTATTTACCAAATCTTTTTTCCCTCTCCTCTCCTCTCCTCTCCTCTCCCCCTTCAAAATCACAATTTCTTACAGAAGTATTTGTATCCCTAGACATGATGGGAGTCAGATCTTCAGAGGTCTGATTATAAGTGTGGAGTTCAAATAAAAGATCCTTTTCATGCTTTTGAAACAACATCAAAATTATGCCTGTTACTTTTACTCAGCTCATGACCAAAACCTGAAGCAAATAAAGAGCAACAGCAGTAAAATGACCAGCCCATGCTGCTTTGGAGTGCATATAGTATGGGTAAGAATTTTAAACGAAGCCTAATGCAAGGCTAGAGAGGCTCTGGGTGGTATATTAGCCTTTTCACATTCACTCTGTATAGCATATATTCTCTTCCCTCCCTCCAGGGTTTACTCTTTTTCCCACTACCCTTTTCTTTCTCTTCTCCACCTCCTTCTGCCATTTATGGATTTTGATTGACGAGAGTTAAATGGCATGCAGCCAGCCTCTAAAGCAGCAGCTGGGGTTGGCAGTCCCTCCACTTAGGCATATAGGAATATCTTCAAATATTCCATTCTGTGATAAATCAGCATTCCAGCTGCCTGATGGATGAGTGATTGGATAAAGCCATGTGTCTGTTTTGACCCAAAGCTGCTTTTGCTAAGGCTGTATCTTTCCTTCTGGTGCCCCCAGCTTCCTATTTATTTTCAAGATGTCTGTCGGTCATTTACATGGATGCAGGTCAGTCAGGGTGGCCTTTCCTCCTCCTGGTACACTGGCCCTGGCTCCTGTGGCCAGAGGGAGCTGTGGCACGGAGCATCTGGGACTGCAGCCCTCTGAGTGACCAGCACGGCCCTTACCCCCAGCTGTGTGTTATGAATAACCCTCGCTGAAATCCACGGGAGTTTTTTGCATCCCACAGGAGGAAACAGGGCCAAACCTCTCGAAAACGACCAGAGGGAGAGTTGTAAATTTCCTGACAGTGCAGGCAGATAGGCACAGCAGGGAGAAATGGCCCTGTGCATGTGCACCCGGGCTGGTACAAAGGGAGCACCGCTCTGCTCTTCCAAGGTCATAACCAACAGTAAACATTTGGTTCTCACATAAAAAAAAGAAAAAGGAAAAATTAGCCAAATTAGCCAAACATGAGCCAAAAAACAAACCCCCTCAAATTAGAAGTTCCTCTTTTGTTTTTGCAAACAACAGAGTTAGTCTTACAGAAGACTTGGACTCATCATCAGGATTTCTGAGATTTATGACTGTGCTTTGGGGGGTGGCACAAACAGAGCTGTTGAAGCTTAGAAGAAAAGCAAGAACAAGAATTGTTTTTACTAACAAAGCACATTGATTTAATATATTTTAACTGCTTTTTGCATCTATCATACAAAAAATAGATCTCTATGAATTAATAAAATGCAAAGTACTTTCTAGTTCTTTCAAATCCACTCACAGCTTGGTGAGAATTTCGGAAATGGAATAAGTGTACAGACTGCTTTTTCCCAGATGTTTAAATGGTGTCTTTGATTTTCCAGAGAAGCACACACACCTTCAGAACACATAGGCATGTCAGTATATTTTCAAGGTAAAGAAATTCCATAAGTTAAAATTTCATAAGTTAAAATTTTGCTTACGGGTATTTTTAAATCTGTCTTGAAAAAGTGCTAAATAAGATCTGTTTGGTAGATAGCCAGGGCAGAAATTCTTTGATAAAAACTCACCTGGTAAACATTTTGGGTTAAATAATTGAAGCATTCTGTATGGATTTTTAAAAACTCCTGCATCTACTGAGTTGTGCAGTTTGAAAGTCCACTGCACCTTCAGGAAAGAAACCTCTGGTGAATGGGCACTCACTGTCAGGATGGTCCAGCTCCACATCTGGCAAATCTCCTTCACATATTGGGGAGGCTGTGACTGTGTCTTTGATATTTTTGCAGAAGAATTCACTTTGCAGAAGTGGTCCAACTCAAAGTGTCTAGGAGTGCAGTAAGAAAATATCATCATACTAGAAGCCAGGGTATCCCAGCCAATTTTAGCTATAACCTTCAGATTGGTGAGGATGCTGCCCTACATCTTAATTGCAGTCAGGGACACTCTAAATTACTGTTCATCTTTTTCAAAAGACCAAAGGTATGTATATTTTTGTTTTAGTTTTGTAAAGTGCAGGGAAATGTGTGGGTCCTGACTGACCATATGTATGTGACACATCCATCAAACGCAGCATCTGGGTTTAAATGATCAGGAAGAAAACCAAATCTGTTTTCAGAGCCTGGAGGTCCTTGCAAGAGCTTATGGAAATGAATTGAATGTTATTGAATACCCACTTCAAATAATACATTTATTTTGAAACTTTCAATTTTAAAACCAAGACCCATCTGGAGGGCCAGATTCACTGGTCTGCCTTGGCTGCGCTGCACTGTTTGGGTGATGTAAAACATCTGTAAACTTGAACTGACTGGGTTTGTAGGGGTTTGCTCCCTGTTGGGTTTACAGCTGCTTCACATTGCCAGAGCAGTGCAGAAAGTCTGTCTTAAAAGAGACAGACCTGTCTACTTTATCCTAAAGCAGACAGGTCTACCTCTCCTGGCTGCTGTGTGGCACAGGGTAGGGCAGTTGAGAATCAGAGCCACTGGCAGGAAGCAAACATTATTTCTAGTGGGAAAGAATAATTATGTAAGGGTGGTGCAAGAAAAATTATCATTGTTGTGTGCAATTTTAGGAAGAGAAAGCAAGTCAAAAAAACTCCTCTGGAGAATTTTTCCAGTTTTAAATAAAATCAGCAGATAGTTCTCTGCTGTTACGTAGATAGTAAAAAGGAAATGGATGGATCACATTGGGAATTAGCACCAGAATCTGTCAATGGCATTATGTTTTGACTCTTGACTGCATCCAAGAGCAGTTCCTAAGGAATTTTAATATTTTTGTTGTTCCCAGGAATGTCTTGTTAGTAGGTCCCTATGTTTTATGAATGGAGACACGCAGACCAAATGTCTGCTGACAGGCAAGGACAGAAGGTGAATGTGGGGAAAAGTCATGTGCCATTTCATGGCAAAGGACAAAAATGTTAGTACATGCATTAAAAATGAAGTAGCAGTGCACTGTGCCAGTATATATATTTTAGTTTTAGTGTGAGTACATGTTTCAAACTGCGTCATTCTCTCCTTGGCTTTCTTTTTACATCCGGTAGCTGCTGCTCCGTAAATAGCTCCCGACCTTACCAAAATTTCCTCGCAGTCTTCTCGCTGCAGGCATTAGGTCACTCATTGTTAATGAGCCTATTAGATAATAGATGTTAACTCCAGCACACTGCAGCGATTCAGCAGAGTGCATTCCCCAGCAATGAACACAAAGTGTCACTGTGACCACACACTAATAATTCCAAGAAATATAGAAACTTTTGCCTAATTTTACATCTATTTACTGGTCATATGTGTGCTCATTTGGAACTTCTAGCATTAATTATCTTTGCTCCAAGTTGGGCCAGTCTGGAATTCTAATTATCTTAATTTTTACAATTCATGTCTCTGAGGTCTTAGTGTACTTTGGAACTGAAGTCTAGGCTGTGCATAATCAGGGCAGAAAAGAGACAGGTGGCAATATTGTACATTTCAATTGCCTTGTCTGATGTGCCCCTCTTGTAGAATAATGAACATTGGAGAAACAAATTGGTCTGTCAGAGTCAATAACAACCCAGTGCCCTGAGCTGCTGGTCACTAATGCTTCCTGTACTTAATCAATGTGCTGCAGGAGATGTCCTGTTCAAAACAGTTAAAGATGAGCAGCAGCAGCAGATTTGGCAGCAGGACTTGGGAGAGCAGGTGAAAACATCCACAGGGTTGGAGATTCCTTGTGCTAGGGAAGAGACAAGCCAAATATAAGCAAAGTGCTTAAAGGAAAACCTGCAAAGAAGCAAAGACTCTCACCATCCTGTTGGCAGAGGAGGAAGAGGAGGTCAGTTCTTTCCTCCAAAATGAGTAAACAGAAGATTTCTACAAGAAAGCATGACAGGAAAAGACCACACTATACATCTCTACAGTTAAACCTTTAAAACAATCAACATGAAAAGTAAGAAGTTGAGAAGAATCTATTTTTTCCCTCCAGTCATGATCAGAAAGCCTGAGTTAGCAATTGAATTGGTTCTGGTAGCAATGTTCAAGACAACAAATGGTCATTTGATGCAAATGGTAAGAAAAGCAAAACAAATAGGGAAAATCTTGCAATGACATAGCTTTTAAATCATGTCTGTAAGTAGCTTCTGAAACAATTAAGTAAGCAAACAGAAAACAATTTCTGAAGAGGAAAAGGATAAAAGGTGATTTATGCCTAACTCACTAGATCAACATTTTTTTCAATGGGACTTATGGCATAAATCTGGACAGATGAAGGGTACTTATGATTGTGCACTCAGGAAAAAACAGAAGATAACAAGAATAGATAAACCCCCTTTTCTTACTGAAAACTAAAGCCCAAAAGCACCAATTTTCACCTGTGTGTTATTTTCCAGAAATACAGTCTTAGTAGTTGGAGTGGACCATTAAGGAGGTTCTTTTCCCCTCTGCACCTTGCCTGGACAGTATGTTTGGGCTCCACATCTCTTGGAAAAGAGCAACAAATTAACTTATTCCTAGGAATTTGAAAGCATATATATGCAAGCTCCACTTTGAGCTTGCAGTGGGAAATATAAGGCTTGACAGTGGGAAATATAAGGCTATCAGTGAACTGAGATGGAAGTCTTTGTCTTGCAAACCTCACTACAATGGGAAATAAAACGAGTTGGAAAAAGGGAAGCTTGACAGGAGTCAACATTCACAGAGAATCTCATAAGGATTTTCAGGATGGGATAGTGATAACTTTATCAGTCTGAAGTCAATTGTNAATAAATAGACATTTTCAAAGGTTAGTACATTCCCTGGTAACTTGTATAGATTTTGTAGGATGAAAAAGTACTTATCTTTCTCCACTCTGAGCCTAATCCCATCTTTTCTGAATACTCAGGAAGTTTCTATCTGAGTTTTTTCTAGCTTTACTTTAAACTGGAGTTTTTGTTTCTTTCATATTAGACAGATTTTATGGATAAGGATGATATTTGATGAAAATTTTCCAGAATAGTCTAGTGTTTCCCAAAGAAAAGAATAAAGATAATGAGAATTTATTAAATTACTCTTCATATGATGATGATTTTTAAAACTTGTAAATAATTCTTGTGAGTAGTTTTTTTTCATTGGAGCAGGATTGGAAGAATAGAGGAGAAAGTTGGATCGAGGGATCACAGAGTTTGACAGATATTTTGTTTTCAGAATAAAGTATTTATCCTGTTAAAAAAATGTTGGGACAAGATCAGATTTTAAAATTACTCACTGAACACAGGTTTGTCCTCCAACAAATTTAAAGCACAGGAGTATAGAAGTTCTTGTGAAAGATCTACAGATTTAGCTCTATATGTAGTTCTATCTCTTTATAAAAACCTGAGAAAAAAATGTTTATTTTTAGTTGTCATTCCTTAACTATGCTTGTTGTTAGTTGACTTGATAAATAAAGAAGAAATGATCCAAACTAACCCAGTAAATTGGAAAATACTAAGGCCAAAACTCCTCTTCACCCTGGAGAATCACAGTTATGCACAATTATTATGCCAACTTACGTACCTCTGAACAAACACTAAAATCCAATTCTTTCATCAGTGGTGGAATAGCGGCAGCTACAACTGACACAAGAGCAGAAAGAACTGTTGCAGATTCCCAGGACAGAGAATGAAATTAAGGAAACAGTATTTGTGTTGAAAGCGGGAAAGCCTATGCCCCCCATGGATTTGCTGTAGAATTTTTAAATACATTTGAAAGTGAAATCATATCAGGCTTACAGGACTATGTCACCAAGCTTTTGAGAGGATCGCTCCCAGACTCCCACAGGGAAGTAACCGCCTTTCTGCTTCTCAAACCGGATTACCATCCTCTGGAGGGGATATCCTTGCCGTAATTAAGGTTACAATCACAGGCCCATTTTTATGGCTGATTTTGATATTCAGTATGAAAACTTCTATATGACTACTTGATAAAGTCCAAGAAAGTAACCAGACAATCTGCTCCAATCTTACAGAAATATACATTAGTATCTCTTATTTCTAGCTCTGGTTACAAAAACACATAGATGTACAATTTTTTGTCCACAAATGGTTAACACAATTTTCTCTTAAACTATTTAAACACACTATTCTCCAGGAACAATTATATTTATTATATTTGTCAGATACCATACCACAAAAAGGAGCAAGGACATTTTTTCTGAGTTTCAATTGATTTAAACTAACAAATACCCTCCAACAGGAAAACAAGAACAAAACAAAGCAGAAAAATTCTACCTAGCCAGGCAAAACGTTTTCCCACTAACTTGAGCAATGATAACGAAAAGATGCAATTTACACTCTGCACTAACTCAGGTGAGATAAACAGTGAGCAGAACTCTTACCCTATCCAGTAATTTTTATTAGCCATTTCAAAAATTAAGCATAACTAAAGGTTCCCTTCCCTAGGCTCAAAATATTTATGGTGTCATTTTGGGGTTTTATTAATAAAAATCCAAGATTTAGAAGCTTCTTTCTAATAATTATGGACTACACCTCAGGCTGACAAGCTTCATTTACAGATACATCTCCATGTAAGTCAAAGGATCTACCTCCTATTTTCGGTGGCTGTAAGAAAATAGTACAGGACCTCACACCTTCATGCCATTAAAAAG